>QLOJ01001997.1:2115-15397 GCA_003313625.1 Tricholoma saponaceum | reverse complement strand
ATATGACCGTGGCTATGGCTCTGCCCCACTTTCCTCCTACTATGGGGCGTACGATGCACCGGTAAATCCGGAGAAAACACCTTGAGGGTATTTCTCCGAACATTATCCCTATTCCCCCTCTGCATATTATGTATCCCAACCAACAAACTATAATCCATCACGTTTACACTCTTCAGAAACTCGGCGTCGCGACGAATTTGTTCTTCCAGTAATGCACGTTTCTCGGGACCCAGCTCGAGGGTTTTACGGCGATGTATCCAGTTTAGGTCTTTCAAGACTGCCCGTGGGTTTTTCTCGGCTTGCGGTTCGGGGTATTCTCGCCCGACGGTACTGCCTTTTAAATCGTACGTCTCGTGGATATCACGGTGTGGGGGGAAGAGGTTGTTCATTATTACGAAATGGATTTTCCTACCACGGGGAAGTTTAACACGGTGTAAGCCGTAGAACCGTGATATGAGTGTGTGGGGGTTGGATTTTACATGTTCATAGTATTTGGGGAGGATGCGGAGGAGGAAAAGGTGTTCAGAGTGATGGATTGTTTTGATGATAAATCTATAGTCACGAGAGAAGTAGAAGAATGAACCGGATTTTCCAGGAGAACCGAGTTCGGAAAGGATATATTTGGAGGTGAGAGAGAGAAGGTAGTCAGCAGGGTCGAGGTGGAATTGGTCTTCGCGTAGAGAGCGGAAGACCCAGGGCGCGTAGTCTTTGAATTTGAAGTCGTATTTGGCGGAGGGTGTTAGTTCGTTGCCGATTATGTCAAACGAGAATTTGTGACGGGCTGTAAAGTCTTCAGATGTTAATGGTCGCTTAATTTTTGCTTGACATCGTGAGACCTGCAAAGTATTAGTTGGGGTGGATATGTAGAAGGAGAAGAAAACTCACGCCGATCCGGATACCTGTCAACATATTGTACATGAGCACATAATTGACGTGATCTTCTCCAATAAGGTTGCCCACGAGGACAACGTCTGATTTCTCCTCCTTTCTAGTTAACTTTGCTTCTGCCTCAGCCTCTTGCTGCTGCTTTGCGCGTTTGGACATACGTTCCCTTCTGATGTTCTCTGCGTGTATCTGGATATCGGATTCGAGTTCTCCGGTCATGGCAGGGAACGTTGTCCTGCTCTTAGGTGTGGTAGAGGTTGAACCTGTGGTATTGCGGCGTGTTGGGCGGTGAATTGTTAGTGGGGGTGGTTGGAGGAATCCATCTGAGGAGAGGAGAGTGGTGGATTTGGAGTGCGTTGGAGGAGAGGGTGTGGGGGTTGGAGATGGAGATGGAGATGGGAAGGATGTCGGGGGAGGTGTTGGCAAGGCTTTTACAGTGCGAAGAGAGGATTTAGTGTCTGTCGAAGAGCGCTGGAGGTGTATTGGTTCTGGTTCATCGTACACTATGGTAGTGTCCGGTTCTTGTTCCACGCTGGCAGGGGGTGAAGGCGGTGGTGGACCGTGTTGAGACGAAGCCATAATTCGAGTGAATTGGACAGGACCTCCTTCAGTATCATCCAAGTCAGTTACTTGAAGGATATGAATCTCTTGAGACGTTGGTTTTGAAAGAGGGGAATGGATTGTGTGAACCGACGACGAAGCTGTTAGAGGAGCCGTTTGGAAGGAAGCAGCCGAAGACGAGACCATGCTATGAGCTGAGAGTCTGTTTGCGTCCATTGAATTGATTGATAACGGTGAAGGGGTGCGATGCATTTTCGCAATCATCGCCGTCGACATCGTGGTCGACACCTTGGTCGTGGTCAGTGGCTGTGCAACATCGTGTGCACTAAGAAATGGCATCCGTGAGAATCCATGACAACATGATGCCGAGTTTACACGTAAGTTATTCTGATCCTCTGCCCAAAGATTATACCATGTATAAATTATAGATACAGCAATGATGATAGAAGCTACCGCACTGAGAGAAATTCGGGAATGAAAATAATAATAATCTAGATTATAAATTGAAAACACAAAGAGACCTATCAAACTTGAGCGACACCCCAGGAAGGAACTGATATGTGGCAGATGTAGAATAGTCGGCGAGGGAACAGAGACCTGCGATGACGCTCAGTTTGGGAGGTGCAATTGATCGATGGCGTAATATGAGAACGGTCGACGTAGTCTGAACTGAGGTTGCTAGCTTCCCATCGAAACGTGATGCATACTGACGAGACTTAAGGAGATCATCAAGTTTGACCTGAGTGCCGACTTTCCACTTGACGTTTGCGTCGTCCGCGAGCGAGATATTTTTCTTCTCCTAGTTACGACATCGTCACTACTATACGGGAGTAAACACTGGACATGTACAACTTACATCAATAAAACGTTGCACACACTTGCAACAGTTTTGCCCGTGTCATGTGCCCGGGACTCTCGTTGGTATCTGCCTGCTCCATTGTTGGTAACCAGGCCACTATTGGTAACTGTGAGGACCTAACATGCCGAGGAACCAAGGGTTGATCATCGCTCACCTGAATTCGGACTGAAACAGTTGGTCCTTGCACTGCTAAGACGGTTCCGAGTTCTATAGCGGATTCGTCGTGACCCGGTGACCTCGGTGACCCAAGTCGCCGATCGAATAAGCACAGCCACTTCCCTTATCCGTCCCTCGTGACTCCCGCGTCCTTGAAATGCTCGTCGTCGCTCAGCTCCCTCGCTATTTCCAATTTGTCCTGCCCTCCTCCAATTCGAATTCCTCCCTCTACCGAATCCCTGGGTCACAACTTTTTCGCCTGTGATCGAGCTCGCAAGTCACAACTTTCCTGCAACCGCTACATTGATTTGGTGCTTGCCGACCTCGGCTCCCTTTTGGGGTTTTGTCTAGTCGCCTCTCCTGCTGGCAATGTTTCTCTGGTCGAGGGTGTTGGTGTTGGTGTTGATGGCAGCAGTACAACGGTGGTGCAAATGTAGCCTATGATGATTTACATGTATTCTTACAAAGTGAAATACATCATGTCGTCGTCGCCGCTGTTGTGTCCTCTTCCTCGCCTGTCAAATCAATTATCTTGTCGTCGCCGCCCATTGATTCACCTGCGTCCTCTTCCTCACCTGTCAAATCAATTATCTCGTCATCGCTGCCCATCAATTCACCTGCATCCTCGCCTGTCAAATCAATTATCTCATTGTCGCCTATCAATTCACCTGCCTCCTCCTCCCCTGTCTCCTGCATACCTGTCGTCAAATCAATCACCTGATCCACAAATTCATCATCTTGTTCGGGTTCGGAGTTTGTGTCCTCATCCTGCGTCAGATCGAGGAAGTCCACCTGTCAGAGCTGTCAAACACAATCGTTCAAATCACAAGCAGATGATGGTACTTACTGAACAGATAGTCGAACCACCGGGCCCATCAGATTGTGGAGTTTTCGATAGCGCGGCCTGAAGAATAGGATTAGGTACCATTACTGTCACTGGCTTTTCTTGGTCAGGTTGCACGCCGTCACAATACATTAGCTTGACGAAATTCCCAACGGTAACGGTGACTCTCATGATTGGAAACTTGAGCCCTTGAGTGGCCATGCTAAGTCTAGCAGCTTTGATCTTCATGATGCTTGCCTGAGTGTGCGGGGTGGCAAGCAGTTGTTTAGCAGGACTGAACATGACTGTAGGCTGCATATGCTGTACTTAGGCTTCATCCTACATGTGAAAGAAAGCAAATGAAACTTACCATGCAAAGCATCCGGAAACATACACCATCCCAAAGATTTGTATGAAACCGTTTTAGAATCCCAGTGCTGATGTCCCATCCAAGATGTTCTGTGCAGAAAGACGTGATCAAACGCAGTGCTGGCTCACGCGGCCACCAGGGAGCTGTGGACCATTCATTGGCATTTGATCCTGAGGTAATTGGATGAAGATAGCGTTTCAGAATAACAGGAGAAGGAAAGGTGTCAGTGATGTGTGGCACTAGCCTATCATAGCGGCGTCCAAGAAGACCTCGAGCATTTGTTGAGAGTTCGAGACGCAGATCTTGTTGCCAGCCATCAAGAAAGTTTTGAAAGCCAGTTTGATCTTGGTCTCTAGCAGGGGGCTGCCAGCGGAAAAATCCGAGACATCCACTGGTCGAGCAGATGCTGGAACCACGATTTGGGGTCCTTGTTCCAAATCTGGTAATTGATCATCACGGTCACAATCATTGATAACGCGAAATAACACTTTCAACGTGCTACATCCACTATCAAATTTCCTGCATTTCATGTCTACTATTAACCTTTCTCATCAGATCTCAACAATAGCATATACATTGCTGGGTGGGAAAGGAATTTCAGCTCCCAATATCCCAGAACCACTTGGGAAAGTATGTGGTACAATGTGATCTGCAAAGTTGTAATGTTGAGAGCATGTGGTGTTACTGTACAGGACCTTTATTGATTAAAGTCCTCTAACTGGAATGCAACAAATCTTGAGGGAGTTAATCTAGTCAAAGCAAAAGATTTACTTGGTGTTCTTGTCCATGCTGCCTATGCAAATAACCAAATATGTTTTGCTATCCTGGAAGTTTTTTATTTTGAGAAAGCTGATAAAAGCAAGCATATCCAAGTTGAACTAGATGATTTAGATGACCATTAGTGGAAGTTGGTTGTTGTTGGCCACTGCCAAATTCTGGATTTGATCTTCCAAAATTCAGATTGGATTTGGAATCGGCATTATATTCACTTTGGTGCCAATCATCCAGTGATTAATCAACAGGTCAACAATATGTTGTACATGTCCTAGGTGCACTTGTTTAACTGATAGCACCAGATATAAGATCTCCAGAAGTAGATTCAGAAGATGATAGTTGTATGTGGACAATTGGTCATGAGCAACTGGAAGAAGTTCAACAACTTGCATGGGAAGCACTCAATCCAGACTCTGAAGATATTATCAGCAATGTCAGTATGTTGCCTGCTATCTCTAAAGTAAATCTTCCTTATAAAAAAAGCCCTGGTATGCAATTTTCTCAATTGAAATTTAAAGTGGCTGATTTCTTTTTGAGATGATGCATCCCTTTTGATAACTGATTTACCTGCACATTTAACTGCCAAGAAATTAGAGGGTGATGATCAAGTAGAATGCTTCATGTGTGTTAAAAAGCTGAAGCTCAAAAACATGAGAAAACATGTGGGGCAACATGTACTCTTTGTATTCAGAGGCATGTCATCAGACAAATTACCTTTAAAACCTGGAATGCATGTTGGTGTTATCCCCTGTGGGTGGTGTGGGAGAAAGGTGCAGTTGGTTGTCAAAGAGAAATCATATTCAGTCATGTCAAGCTGCCCCTATAATTATTCTAAAATGAGCTATGCAAGAGCCCTTCAACCAAACAAGTCCTCTCCATGCACCAACTTGAATGTACCAATTCTGAGTCATTGCCAATTTGTTCACACAGTCTATTTGGTCAATTTAGAACAATATGGAAATACAATGCAATGAATCATTTTATTACAGAGCATAAACCTGCTTCAAATAGTAAAACATTGGCTGAAATTTCACCTTCATTTCTTGTGGAATCATTCATCAGTTCCCAGGAAGAGAATTGGATGGGAATTCCTGGAAATGCAATCAAGAAGTGGAGATGAGCATGAGTATACTGACACAGATGGCATTGAACAAATAATTGACATATCAGAGGCTTATACTTAAGGCTGAATCAGGGAAAACTGCCCATATTTTATATGAGGAGAGCTCGTACTGATAATGATAGATCGAGGTTGTGTATGTAAGCAGTTGATAACCAGATTTGGAACAAGGACCCCAAATCATGGTTCCAGCATCTGCTCGACCAGTGGATGTCTCGGATTTTTCCGCTGGCAGCCCCCTGGTCTCTAGCGGCATCAATCAGTGTGTCACCAAGGCCACATCTAGCGAGGCCGTAGGTGATGACTGCTCCAATACCTGGGACACCAGAATCATAATCGCCACCAGCCAGAAGTGCTATGAGGATAAGGCCGCCTTGCGTTAGAGCAACAGTATCACTATTTTCTACACTATGTGAAAAATATACTGCAACCTCATCCGGAGCATCTTTATTTATCCTGAAAGATATACATAAGTAGTTCAGCTTGAATATATGGTATCTTGTGAACACTGAACACTGACTCTTGGATGACACACTCAGCACCAAATACAAATGCATCGCTGTCTTTGGTGACAATTGCATCAATTAAGCCCAGCTGGTTGAACTCCGAGAGCTCAGCATCAGCAAGTTCAGATTTTTCCCATAGCAAGCCATAGCAAACACACCAGACCCATAGCATCCCATAGTGTCATAGTGTACACTGACAACGATGTAGTGCTCCCTAGCACTATCAAGTACATTCCCCATATATCTTTCGTGAGTCCTTGAACAATTCTAGTCATTCCATGTCATTTCCATTCCACAAAGTTATGTAACCCTGCCCTAATGTCACTTCACGTGTCGATGTTGATATTTTGTTCAAAAGTCAGCTCATCTTTTCGAATTCCTATCCTTCCCCATCAGCTCCTCACCAGCAATCAGCCTTACTTGCCATGTCCACTGTATGTCTGCTTCACTCATGTTGAATTCTAACAAATGTGGGAAAACACAGATGTCCCCTGGCCTTGCATGTCGATCTGTATTCTCGCTGATGCTGCCAACATTGATCGTGCTAAGCAGATTGAACTCAGGTACATGTCTATTGACAATTTGAAGCACATATCTACTTCATCATTAAGATTGGCCGCTCCTGACATACAAAAAACAGACTGAACAAGAATAAAAAGCTTGTCAAGAAGCTCGCAAAGAAATATGACGCTTTTCTCGCCTCCAAAACACTCATCAAGCAGATCCTTGTCTTCTTTGGCCCAGTCTCTCTGAATGTGTGTTTTGTTTACTTGCTGTTGTGGTTTGACTTCATCCTTAGGGCCCCACAACAACAACGAATGGCTGCAGCACCCCCGACCACAATGGATGTCACAGGTGTTTACCCCAATGGCCAAGTCCAACGACACCACACCAGGGCCTGTGGCAATGGCAACCACAACGACGAACAAACAAACAAACTGTGAGGAGGACGATGACGACGACAGTAACAACATGGACTATGGGACCACAAAACAACACTGAATGGGACCCAGTACCTGCACTCATGCCTACAAGCGACTCTTCGCAGGGTGGATTGCGGATGCTAGCAGCATACAATGATGCACAGGAATGGCAGGTATGAGGACCACCAGCAGTGGATCCAGTGAGGGGAATGAAACCATGGCCGTGAGCAACGAGAAGACAAAGGGAATGGGGATGGGGACTGGGAGCCAAGTCTGTCGACGTCACATACTCACATCCACCTCTGTAGTTGGTAGTCAGACTTTTGGACATCAGTATAGTAGTACGCTGTGTTTTTCATAATGACATTTTTTTTTTTCACTTTCCATTGCACCAACTGAAATAGGAAGGATTGAATGTGTTCGCTGTTTGGGGATAAGCCAAAAGTGGGTTAAGCACATCTCAGCTAATGTGCTATGGGATGCTATGGAGTGCTACATAGACTCATAGGGTGTTGTCACAGACAGCATATGGTGCTATGTAGGTCTATGTATTCAAAGAACCATGCTATGGCACTATGACACTACATAGAGCTACCAAGTACTACCCAGACCAACCACGGTTTGCTGATGAGCTTCAGCTTCAGCAGGTGCCTGTAGATTAATGAGTGTGCAATACTATATAACTAAATGGATACTAGTAGAACTTACCTGGTGGCAGTAGAATCCAAACATGTCGATTAGCTGCTTTGAGGCCTCAATGAGCTCAGGATCCTGTCTTTTTACACGCTGGCCACGTTTAACCTCTGATCTACGAGGCCCATCAAAGACAAAGACAAAAGTGACTGATGTCTTGAGGCAGCGGCATAACTTAAAGAAGAGGGCACAAAGTACAGGGTTTTCACCCATCCCCATGTGTCCTTCTAGGATAACCTGACAACTAGCAAGCCAAATACTGGATAATGGGTATTAGAACAGCTATTTTTGCCTTCAATACCAGGACTCACCTGATGTCAATGCCAACTATAAGTGTATGGGTACCTTGGGGGTCTTGCTGAAATCCTTCAACCGTTGTGAGGTCCAGAAATGATCTTTCTTCTCGAATAGGTGCTAGTATCTGCAGGTATGACATTACCTCCCAAATTGTAACTCTGAAGTTTATCTTTGTGTGATGTACCTTCCACAGTCCTTGTATGCCCATGACTTGGATGTTATGGAGTTGGTAAGCGCAACTGAGACATTATCTACCAGAGAATTATATCAGCGTTGGTCACTTCATCTAGCAATGCTAATTTTACCTACAGATGAAGGAATAATAAGGTGTAGCATCAGATTAGGCAAGTTGTTGGACAACTCGCCTAGATATTTCAAGTAGTGTCGACATCATGACCAGTCCAATTTGCAACACGAGAACATGGAAAAAGTCTTCGCATTGTACATGAGAGGCAGAACAGAGTAAAATTCATATCAAAAATTGAAATTCTATTAATTTGCTAGGCTACAAAAAATTCGGGATACATATGAATGACTTGCAATATAATTGAACATGTGACATGATACCTGGGAACATAGTTAACAGCCAGCCTTCTTTTTCTTTTGGCAGGAGTCAGCCGGTGGTGCTCTTCATTTCTTCTCAAAGGCTGGAGGCAGTACTGGGGCCGGAGACGAGGATGACAATATGACAGGTGGTAGGGAGGTGGTCAAATCTGGTGGCTGCATGGCTCCTGGTGCTGTGGACAGTTCCTGGGCAGATGATACAGAGGATATAGAAGGAAACAAAGATAGAGTAGAGAGATCTGTATCAGAGCATTGTGAATGAGCATTTGCAAAGCGGAGTTTCTTGACATGATTGGAAAGCGCGTTGAGCCCCATCTTGTTGCCAGTTGTGGTGTTACAGATGTTTGCAAGCTCTTCAATGATGACCAAAGGTGAGGTGACTCTAGTAGCTGCCTCTGATAGGATCCATTCTGGAAGTTCACAAAAGCATTCCCACTTTTTGTGATCCTGACAAGGTAGCAATGTAAACAAGCATACCATTACAAACATTAAATTAAATGTACGCCCGCACTGCAGCCCTGCCACTTAGATTGAAAGTATTTCTCAACAAGTTGAAGAGGAGGCTTGATTCCGGTCTGAACTCCATCAGCATTGAAAACTGGTTCTCCAAGGCTGTAACATGCCCAGAGCTCTTCAAGATTGAACTGGTCAAGGGACTTCGAAGGCTTCCAGCAGTCCCAAAGCAGTTCCGGCTGCTTCACCAGTGCAAATACCTGATCCCAACAAACTGACTTCTGACTGAGAACCGGTGGCCATAGAAGGTTTACCTGACCTGGAATAAGACAGTGAATGTCAGCAGCACATTCTGAAGTCGGCAACCACATACCTGGCTTTGTGAAAGCAGCAGCTGGTGGCAACACTAGGTCAACTTGAGATCTTGCTCGAGGAGTGGTAGGCGCCTGTGGAGATTCATTGACAAATGCACAAAGAGTTGAGTCCTCTGCTTCATATACACCATTGTCATCAGGATGGGAGAGAGCACTACGTCCATAGATTTCAACCAAAGGGAGTAGAGTGCTGTCTGACTGTTCAATACCAGCTGTACAAAATCTAGTTAGATACAAGGTGGTCGAAACTTAGAAACCTTACCTCGATGAGAATATGTTTGTGTAGAAAATCCCTGAGTGGGAGAAAGTACTGCCATGCGCCATTGCATCATTTGCATGAGCTTCTCCATCTGCACTTTCTGATCCTGTAGGAGGGACCAATTCTCTTCCAATGCTCACTGAAGAATGTCATTCTGTAGCTGCACTAAATCCACAGAGCTCCCAGCAGCAGCACGCAGTGCTGCAAGTTCTGTTCGAAAAGTTGTCTTCATCCATGTCTGGACATCTCTGTTTGCAAGTGCAGGCAGTTTGAATAGAGCCAATTGGGGGCAAAGCTCATAGATGGCAGTGCCACACTAGCCCAAGGTGTTAGATCTATTGACAATAACATGAAAATAGAATGAAAGGCACTTGGAAAACATAGGGATGTGTCATCATTATCATTGACCAGTAATTTAGGGCACCAGTCAAATTCTTTTTTCCTAGTAGCAATCATGTGAATTTTTGTTTTGTTGTTGACCAGAGAAGCACTCACCAACAATTTCTGCATGGACACTCTCAGCCATTGGGCAAACAAGGCTCAAAAATTGTTCAGGAACATGGACATGGCACCATACAGGGTCATACACTTCATGTGCCTTGAACCCATGGGCACCGAGAATTGCCTACATATCAAAATTGACATAAACATTCAAATTATCCCAGTCAGCCAGATGAGAAACACATACTGTCTTTGGTAGTGCTGGAGCATATGTGTCAAAGAATGTTTTGCCATGCACCCAACTGAGCTTAGATGTCTCCGCAGAATCAACACTGAGTTATGGAGTGAGCCAACAGAAGAGCAAGTGGAAGAAGGAGCAGCATTTACCCCATTGCTTCTTGTTTGTAGCCTAGGATGTGACGCGGGAGGTGGACCTTCATTCTTGAATCAAACCCAGCTTTTGCAAATGCCTGAACATAAAGATTATATAGATTCTGTTCAGCATACAGTGTGGTAGGTGATTTCAGGCCATGTAGGACATGGATCTACAATGAAAGGATATGAGCAAAGGTATAGATAGAAAGAAGTTGTGGAAACACAACCTGACACCAGCTTTTGTTGACAGACCAATCAATCTTCAAGAGTTTGGTGATATCTTTCATATCATGCAGATAGTGATGATAGAAAGCAAAGGCACTGAGAGGACACATTTCTGGCCGAAGGTGGGCTATAAAGACCGAGTATACTGGGTTTATGACCTACATAATGTTAATTTACTTATGTAAGGCAACTGCAGAGCCAAACCTACAGTTCACATACCTCGCCTCCCTGCCTTTTCACCTTGCAGTCCTAACATGGAGAACATGGTGGTTTCTTTGTTTGGATGGAGCATGGTATATGGCTGGAGCTCCACAAGCTTGAGTGCACAGAAGTCATCACCATGATTACCTGTTGTGTTCTGTGCTGTCCAGGTGAGGTGACCATTGACAACTGATCTTACTGGAACACTATAGTTAGCTAAATGGGCACATGGAAGAAAAAGTAAATTGCTCACATTCATGGTGCTGCAGGAATCCAAGGCCGATTGCGTCGAGCTGCTCCTGTGTCACCTCTGCAAGGAAAGTGTTGGCGATGATATCAGGCGCATCCTCGGCAGGCACCAGTCCACTATTGGATAGCTGTGAGCTACTAATCTGATTCTGCCATAGGTTTTGTGAGCTCACCTTCTCACTCTCTCCAAAGCTTTGTCCATCCAGTTTTTGATGGCATCCCAGACAATAACAGATGTCGCCGGGCGTTTATGTGCAAGACTGGGGTTCTCGGCATCCTGTTCCTTATGAATCCGAAGGGCTCTGAAGAAAAGCTTCTTAAGTTGGGACTATAGCAGAGAATTGTCAGCCATATATACAAACAACTGGAGATAGGAAAGACAAACTGCCCCAAGGAACGTGCCTGAGATATCATTCCCTTGACGATCTCGCTTGCATCGTTCAGTGCAGAAATTGATGAAACACAAGAGCAAGTGTTCATCAACAATGGCGTCCTTTATTTCCCCCCTGTGAAGTGCATGCTGAACAAATTCCTAAATTGTTACATGTCAGTTGGAATGCCAACAAAAGAGATTAAACTTTAATGTACCTCCCATGCCTTTACCATGGCACGTTGCGTCTTCAGCCTGCCAGTGCGTCGATTTCCTTCAGCTCTCTTTGCTGCAGTGACCCTCACATGCTGCTGAAAGGCACCAAAGCCCTTGTGTTGACTGGCACCAAGACCTTCAGCATCAGTGTTCTTGTTGCCATCATTGTCACTAAGCTCTTCATCACCTGGTTGATCCCCTTCATTGTCACCATCATTGTCGTCATTGCCGTCATTGCCATTGTCGTCACCATTGTCATTGTCACCATCACCTTCATAACCAAGAACCTTGCCGGCATCAGCACCATCTACATCAAACTCCTCCACAAGTGAGATCTCCTCGTTATCTTCAACACTGATCTGCCTGAGTATATGGGCTAGACGATGGATGGGATGAGGATGTGCATCTATGGTATTGGTGGAGGGGAGGTAGTCAGATTGCGGCTCATTGACAAATCCAGGATACCTATAAACTGTTTAGTTTAAGCTACAGGAGAGATAGTACATGATAATTACCAAAACTGGGCAAGGCGGTCTCTTAGCTGCTCAAGGTTGGCTGATTTGGGAAAAGAAACATTGCAGGTGATTAACGTGTCCTGAAGCAGTTTTTTTCGTTTGATATCTTCTCTGCATTATGAAAACAGGCGTCATAACGTGTACAAGGGGAAGTAAGATAAGCAAGATACCAGGACTCACAGTGATTCACGAAAAGCATATCCAGACAATGTTAATTGGCCATGTTCGTCACGTTGGGGGGTAACAAGGATTTCCCTGGCACTGTTAGATCCCACTACTCTTGGTACAGATTGAAGGGTTGGCAGCAGTGTTGATGGTTGGTTGAGAACGAGGAGACCCCAGTGGAGTATGAAAGGGACAAGTCACAGACGGCTTGTGACTTGCTGCTTACAATGCATGGAAGGTCACAACGCTGGGTGACCTCTACTGGGGCACAGCTGTGGGCAGGGGCATTCAAAAACAACCACTGTGTACCCCCCAATGCTGGAAATTCACACCCCAATTCCCCCCTCTTATATATGTAAATTCATACCATTATTAGTGTCTATGAGTACTGAATATAATACCTGGAGGGAATAAATTTCATCCAGAAAGGGAATAAATTTCATTTCAGAGTGGTATACCTATCAGCTGGTAATTGTATGATGCCATGGTATCATTTTCATTTTTTAAAGGGACAAACCGAAGTGGTGAAATTCACATTGGAAATGGCACGCTTCATACCCTGCATTTTTACCATGTCATACAAAATTCATCCACTCCAGGTGGATTTTTTCAAAATAACACTCCTCTACCTTTCATTCCCCTGCCAATAATATTTTTTCATCCCATTAATAGATTAGTTTCATCATGTATCAGAGTAAATTTCAAGCTACTAAGATACAAAATCTACTCAAAAGAAGCAAAAAAAAAACCCCAGACCCCTGATGCCTCATTGTCAGCCTGTTGTTTTATCACATCCCTGTCGTCGTGTCCCTGTCCTCCCACATTGTCTCTGCCTCCTATGCACCAGCCTTACTCCCTACGAGCAGTTGCTTGTAGTGGAGGGGTCTGGAGCCATGGCTTGGTCGTCT
>QLOJ01001987.1:915-27631 GCA_003313625.1 Tricholoma saponaceum | reverse complement strand
ATGCAGATAGAATGTAAGTGTAGCGGAATGTCTATTGGGATGTAAAGCTGATTGCTTGTTCGCAGTTACTTCATCAAAGATGGCATGGTTAGCGAATCTGGCACCCACGACCAGCTCCTCAATAGACGGGGAGACTACTATGAATACGTCCAACTACAAGCATTGAGCAGACGAGACTGAGGAAATCATTCATGTTAATACTTACGAATCAATGTCCATACAGCAGCACTTACTCATTTTTTATAACGGACTCATCGTGATACATACCCACCAGTTCATTAATATATAGATACATGCGTATAACATGCGAGAATACTTCAAGCTCTGAAACGATGTGAAGGCTGAGGCCTGAGGCTTGAGGTTGTGGCTGTGTCCATGAGGTGCTGAAAACACGTGGCCGTGGCAAGCCCATTCTTGAACGCAACGTCCTTCACGTTGCATCCATCCTCCACACAAAAATGTCCGTCTCACTCAATCCCAGCAGCTCTCTCGGCTTCAAAAGTGATCATCATTGTGAATGTGTTGTGCAAATAACTCATTATCTCCCTTAGGACCCCTCACACAGGTCGTCAAGCGTTCTTTAACCATAACTAATCATAACACACAACCTATCGCCTTCAAGGTCAAGACAACTGCCCCCAAGGTTTGTACCCGCCTTTATACTGCAATCACTAGTAGTTTCTAACAGTAGAATCCAGCTCTATTGCGTCCGACCGAATTCTGGCAGAGTTGAGCCTGGAGAGAGCCTCGATGTCTCTGGTACGTGCCTAATACCCATACCTGAACATAACTGTGAGACTTACACTTGGTAGTCATGTTGCAGGCCCTACGGGAGGAACCTCCATTGAATGCCAAATGCAAGGACAAATTTCTTATTCAGAGTACCATGATTACTCCGGAAAAAGAAACCATGGCTCTCCACGAGATCGTGCGTTGTTTATAATCTCGTAGTCATGGCGTAACAACTTTTTCTTCGCTGTAGTGGGCTGCGCCTGAGAAATCCGAGGAGTCTAAGGTCCATCAGCAAAAGTTGAGAGTGACATACCTTCCACCAGACGGACAGACGCTGGAGGAGGAAGACGAGAGCACAAGCCATCCCCAACCGTCACACATGAATACAGGAGATACGGTGTGTTTATTCTATTCTGCTTGTATCAGCGAAGCCAACGTCACCTTTCAACAGTTCGAGACTGTCCGTCAGCATCCTATAGCCAACGGTCACCATGATTCTATCCCTGGATTCCATGAAGCCCCCTCTCAAGATGCCCGTACGCACACTCCCCCAGTCGACTTCTCAGTGGCACGCGAAGACTCTCATGACGAACTCATTGATGATATCCCCCCTGTCTCCACGACGCAACAGCCAGTCGCCTCGTCACCCCCGCCTGTCGAACTCACACTCGCACCGGAACCCTCATCCGAGTTCTCACATGTGGTACCCATATCCGAGTTTATACCAGTGTCTATGCCGGCCACCGTCTCGGAATCTCCCAATGCTGAGTTGTTGGCGAAGTACAATGCTGCACAGACGGAGATAGACCGGTTGAGGGCGACTATCGAGAGCATGGCCGCTTCTCCACCTGATGAACTTCGACGGAGAAATAGAGCATTGTCAGATGATGGGACGTCTGTTGTGGATGACGACGTTGCCACCGTCCTTGAAGATAGTCATTACCATCACCAGGAAGGTGTTCCACTCCAACTAGTGGTAATCATTGCGCTCGGGGTGTTCATAACAACATACCTCTTCTTCTGATCATGCCGCTTTTATAGACTCTAAACATGCATATATATCTCTTTATCTCTTCACCCCTCGTAATACATTTCGCTGGAGTCAGGATGTCTTACAGCTCCTTATACTTTATTGTTCCGTCGCAGTTTCTGTTGTACATGGTTATTATTTTTAGTCAGTGTGAGGAAATATATCGTGTTGCGCAGACTTGAGGTGTTCTCGTAATCACCATGGACTCGGATTCGTACCACAGGCAACAGAAATCGGGTCCAAGCACTATTTTTTTCCTCGTTATTTTTACTATCATTCCTGCGAGGACCTGAAGTTCCGCTCACCGAGGTTGATATCGACCTAGGCACAGGCAGCTGTGGTTGTCACTATGGGACCATCATCATCTTCGAATGATCATCGAGTTGTGGAGCAGGGTGAACTTCAAGTTGATCCAAATACTTTGGGTGGTTTCTCAACAAGTCCAGGAACATCGTCACACCGCCCACCCTCGCCCTAAGTAGCCAGTTCGGTGATCCTACCAAGGGATGTCGGCCGGTCCCAATTTCAATCCATTCGAAGCCAACCACAGTGCACCCACCACCTATCAAGACCAATGGAAATGGCGAGGCCATCTTTACCTTCACAGATTCTCAGTAATCACTCAACGGCCCTTTCAGTATTGCAGGGCAGGCATCAGGCTTACATTGGGAATCCCGTCGCTTACAAATATATGTATTTAGTAATGCGCATGCCTGAGGGCGGCAACTTGAACTCCTAAATAAACCCTAGGATAGTTGCCGCGCTTACCAGCATGCATACACAAGCAAAACTGTTGGACTTCAGTTATCTCGTGGCTCCATGCTTAAACATGAGTATGCCAATCTTGCCTAGGAAAAAAGCGGGAATGAAGAATCTCTGAAACACTGGCAGGGGGTAGAGCAACCTCCAAGCAACCTCTGGTATCCTTGTGGAATATATCTACCTGCCTTTGTACCAATGATATTAACCATGTCGTTGTATAAGTATTTTATTAGCTCCATGACAAACCTTTACAGACACTAAAATATTTCTCAGTCTACCTCCGTCGTAGCACTGGTCGTCGTTGTAGAACTGCCAGCAGGTGTTCCACTGGTATTGCACCCTGATCCTACAGCCGTGGTAATGGGCCCGGACTCGATGTATACACCGCTGAAGTACCAGTCCTCGGCACCAGGCGTGTTGACAATGCGAAGGACACCAACATGCCAATCTTTGGAATTGGTATAAGTCGAGGCATCGATGTTTTGGACGACTTTGGTCAACGGAGCAGAACCGGTTGACGCCCAAAGTCCAACAGTGCCTGCTGAAAACTATCGAGTGAAGCTTGGTAAGTTAGTGTGATGTTGCAAATCGGCACTGACGTCAACGTCGTATGCGAAGTTGAACCAGGTTCCAGGTGTGAAGGGCATTCCCCAATGTTCCTGGCCCGTAACCATCCATACCAGATTGGTGGGAGTAGAGCCAACACCGTATTTGAGCTGTAGTTGGGCATTTGGCAGTTGATGACCAACATCTTATAGCTTAAAAGATGAAGTACCTCGGTGAAGTGACTCTCAAAGAAGACAACCTGGTGTTCTAGAGTAGACTGGGGAGAACGATGTGGATCAGGTCAACAACCAGATTCAATGATGTTGGTGTATGCGCACATTTGGAGGGTTTGTCGCCGATCGCATCACAGAGAAGTGATACAATAGATTGCCTGTTCCCAAGTTGGCAGTGGTCTGGGGGATCAACTCAGTTCGCTCCATCTGAGAATGCCATGTTGCAGTGGAATCAATGGTGATTCTCAAGCCATTGATCTCTGATGTGATGGCGGGATTTTTGTAGGACGGATCAAGGGCAAGGTAGTGGGACGTCGACAGGTTCCCGTGAATATACTGGGCAGTGGGCACGGTGCGAGTCAGCACTTCATTTGGTGGTTCATCTGAACGAGACAAACCCATTGATATGTGCCGACAGGTGTAGCCCAAGACCCTGGAATGAGGTTACATGACGAGAGCTACAGCCTACACCAAAATGGGGGCTGCTCACACTTATCGAAATCGGAGACTGATATGAATGGGTTGAAGTTTCCTGACCATACAGTTATCCCAGCACGGGCAGCCAAAGTCAAAGCTAATAGTGTACTTGGCCAAGTGAGTGCAACTATCATCATGATGAAAAGGTCGATGATGATAGCCTATAGGTCACTTTCGCATCTTAAGTACCTTTCGAACTGATCGTTGATGAATATCGGTCGCTGTAGCGGCCTGTAGTCAATTCGAAACAAGAAGAACGTCCAGAGTTGGCCAAGCAGTCGAATGGAGCAATCCATATCACGGGCAAGAAGTATCAGATGCAAAGATCTGGTCACAATTGTTCCGAGGTATTTATCAAATTGCGGCAAAACGTGAATAAAGAAATCTGTTCATAATCAGAACAAGTCACTCTGACTTCTTGAACATCCATGACGTCAACCAGGACTTTGTTGCGGTGGCCTTATGTGCCTTTGCTTGTTCGTCTTCAGTTCTGTCAACAAGCGCAGCTTCCTCCTCCGCAACAACCTCTTGGGCAATAGCTATGCGGGCAGATACATTCTGCGTCCGTGAGGTGAAATAGATCCCGGAACTTGTTCGTTTAGTAGTTGCTAACTCAGCAAGATGTGAATCAGGTTCTTGATATCGCTGGTTTGTCGACCTGCAAGCAGAATGGTTCAGGGCGGACATGGAAGAGGTCTTTGGACGGTCTTTATCATAGTCGTTCCCGTCTGAGAACGAACGGAAAGGCAGGGGTATGGGTAGATCTCCCACGCCGATGGAGCTTCTTGATTGTAACGGCGCATCGGCTGGTGCCATGTTGATTCTGATTTTATCCCTTCCCGAAATTTGCCGGCGATATGTAGATGGCCGTTTTGGCTGCAGAGCCTGCTCAACGCCATCCTCCATAGATTGAACACGCCTTGCGATGATTGGTGGCAGAATAATATCTTCAGTGCCGTCAACAGGAGGTAAAGAGGTAGCTGCTAGCGACTGGGATCCCAGGAGTTTAGAATCTCTGCCTTGCAGTACTTCGTGCGGTGAATTGGTCTCTGGAATGTCAAGCCAAATTCCTAATTGGCCTGCTGGGACATCCGTCGTCAAGGCTACTTTGAGGTCTATAGTGTCATCAAGGTTTAGAATTCCACATGGGTTTCGTGGTAACCACAAGACATCGGCATATGTTCTTGTGTAGAATGGATTGTCATATGGTAGATCAACAGTGGTCTGATCATCCCAAGGGATAGGCGGAGAGTGAGGGACCACAAGGTAGGGCATTTCAGTATTTCCGGTGAGACTATCCGGATCCTGCTTCATTGATGTGCCTCCCCAAGACGACTCGTAATGAAGGCCGAATGTTGGTTTTGCATGCATTCCTGGATTCAATTTGTCCAATTGAATACTTTGTGATAGTGAATCCAGCCTAGAGAGCGTTTGTTGACTTTGAGTGCCTGAGGGATTAGGGTTCCTCTGCGGACAGAGCGGCTTATGCGAAAGCGTGGAGTGAAGGAATTTCACCCAGGTAGGGAGTTTAAAGGTAAAGCCCGACGACCGTTGGCGTTTGGTTTGGATATTGCTGCCCCCCGTCAAAGCGCCGTTATCGGTTGGAATTTCGTCATCTTGCATGTCGGTTTCACGGCGACCACACACTATCTCAGCTTCTGCGATGTCATCTTTATCGAACTGAGCACGGCACATGCGAGTCATTCTGAGTGTATACAAGTCAGCGACAGCGCTCAAGTAAAGTGATGGGACTGACAGAATCTTGGTAATGGACGTCGAGACGATCAAGAAGCCAGTAAGGCCTACACTAACCCCCTTCCTGAGTACAGCCATATAGGCAAGAAAAACAGCCTGGTCGGTCTCCAAATGTGAGCAAAATAATGCAAGGCTGCCCCATCGAACCTCACTGACTTGAGCGAGAATCAAACCTACAAAGTTAGATTAGCATCAGTCATGAATCGGAACATGCATCTTTTACCGTCCAGAGAATATCGAATAACGCGAATCAGAATTAATTGACCATTTGCTTCATAATGCTTAGCATAAACATGGATCAGCTAGAGGACAGCATTGTCATATTCGATCAAGTAGGTGTCAAATTCGTATACCTGATATTTTATGACACCTAAATGTAGACACCCGTACAGTCGTGGTACCTGATTATAACGAGGGACTTACCGGTTTGAGTGAAGAAGTAAAGAGTACCGAAAGGTAGAACAAAAGGATTGAGAACGGAGAACAACAACAACACGTGCATCACAAGTAGGTGATTCGGAAGCCAGTCTGCTGGGGAGCTTAATGACGATAAGTGAGGATGTTTGGGACTTACAGTAGATATTGAGTGTACGAGGTCGGATCCCAACAGCACGCTTGCGACTAAATTTTGACTCAGGATAACGTCTCCTGACACTGGACATACGTACGGCGTAACTTGTCGACTAGTACTGGGATACATGATGAGCGGAAGCTGGAAGTTTTCTTCAAATCAAGCGGAAAATCAACTGCATGTGTCAGATCATTGACTTACCCCGACTGATTTGCTTGTAGTCAGAAAGGAAAGCACATACATAGACTCGAGTATGCTTACAGAGCGCCATTTCGAACCCTCCGTGGATCGCCGTCGTGAAGATGACTGAATCGAGGTAAATTAAGGGCTGCGCAAGGCTGAAATGACTAACTTACGCCAACCAACATAGAAAGGGCCTGCGGTGGGAAAACTGTCTGCAACAATATTGAGGACATTGCGGCGAGTGGGAGTGCTGAAGGATTGTAAGAATGACTGCAGCGCTGCAGTTCCCACACAAAAGAACACAAGAACATTAACAATGAGAAACTTGTAATAACGAGTCATGATTCTGTCATGCAGAGCAGAAAGTGTCATGATGGTGTGTGCCTTCTTAGCAATCAAGAGAAGGACAAGTGGAATCAGGAGTGCTAGGAGTGCCACAAGGAGAGTAGGCAGGAACGACTGAATTAATTCTTCCTGCCATGCGTGTCTGTCCAGGTATGCTTTCTGATTCAGTCAATGAGTGACAAGGACGCATGGAACATCGGAGACACTTGCCAGACTGGGCCAGAACAAACTGATGTTCTGAATTGACACCAAACCAACTAAAAGGGAAACAGGAAACAACCAGAACAAGGTGAACCCCCTTGATTCCGACATTAGTATTCATAACAGGGTCATGATATTTTCAAATGTACCAAACGCCTAGGTCTACCACCCAATCCTTGACAAACTGAAGGCGATCAATGTCCCAACTGGCGAGCATAAGAGGGAAAACACTCACATCAACTTTGAATGACGATTTCATCACCCTGTTCCAGTCTAAGTCTTGGTACATGGGAGCCATAGTGACCAAGCAAGCAAGGGGGTTGTTGGGATGTACAGCCAGGTACTTGCAAGCTCGTTTTGCATCAGCTGGATCTGCAAAAGTAACGAAAGCCGTCGATACAGGATCATAATCGCTGCTGGCCTTTGCTCGGTTGTTAGTTATCAAAGACGACAACAGGTTGAGCTTCGCGGTGTAGTAGTCGATCGATGGAACAACCTTCCCTCGGAAGAGATGGCTGAGGTTGACAAGAGGTTGGTAAGCGTCGAGGCTACTGCGGGGCAAGGCGTGCAGAGCTTCCCAAATACTCCTCCCGCTATGTGAAGGATGATTCAGTGGGGAGGAGGGGGGATAAACTGGGGTAGTTGAGGATGCATGGACCGCATTAAGGTCTGCAGAACTGCGGAGCTTTCTTGCTGCATACTTTGACGTTGTAGATATGGCTCTCCTGTAACGCAAAGCCAACGAGCCCTGCAGAGCGAACTCTTCTACGTACGGCCCGAGGACTTCAATCAGTTTTTCCATCAACGCCGTTTCATCCAAAGTCGACTCCGAAATTGCACCACGTTCTTCAACATCAACTACAAACGAATGTCTCGCATTCTTAACAACTTTACCAGCCCTAGTCTTTCCGGAAGTAAATGACCTGTTCGCCGTTTTTCGATCCATGGCTATCTTTACAGCAGCCAATGTTTTGTTGGCCAATTGGATATGTGCAGTTTCAAGAAGACGTAAAACTTCTTCGCGTCGTTCCAGAAGTGAAGCCAATTCAGTCATCTTGCGAACGATTACCACACGATTGATGGTCGGAACGGTGTCCATCGCATTGGGCGTATCTCCCTCTACGTTGGGAGAAGTAGATGGCTCATCCGAGCGTGGGAGAAGCAGTACTGGAGGAAGATGCACCGGGATATGTTTCGCACGGGTAAAAAGGAATGCTAAACATTTACTGAAGAATCCGGGTTGAGTGGAAGACGTGATTCCTATAGACACTTTTTCGAGCTTTCTGGACATATAGTACTCAAAGTACTCTTTCAGATACTTTTCGTTCCGGAGCGAACGGGGAACGTTAGTGACCATGATCGTTCGCAGCCTGAGACCTTTACTTGGGTAGCTGCGATCAGGAATGGGCACGTCTGTAAACCGATATTGCGGGTGAGGATGAGGGTGATATAGGATACCCGCTCTCCCAACGCCAGACGACGCGGCTTCCTTTGAGGCCACATCGAGGTTGCAAGCACGCATTCTGAAGGCGCCGGTACACACCCACAATAACGTTGCCATCCATGACAGCGTCACCCAAAATAGAAGGCAGACGTGAATCCACAGGAGGGATTGCCCTTTGTCAGTGGCTACAAGCGATGTTATAGAGGAACGGGTCATGGACTTTGCAGGGATGTCGTCTCCTGAAAACTGGACATGGATAGGGAAGAGGATAGGAAATGTCGTGAGAGTGTGTAGTAGGGTATACCAGACTAATGTCAGGAATGAACAGCTGGCATGTCGATGTTGAAAAGAGGAACATACAACTTGCACGAAGAAAGCGTATGTACAATGTCGCATCAATACCTCGTAATTCAAGCAGCTTATCCTCAGGAAAGTCGACGGTGTGTTTGACCCATGACAGAGGCCATCCTCTGGATGGGGATGGGGAGGCATTTCTGCAACGTCCTTATTAACTGGAAATAAAGTACGAAGATTAAAGCGGAGGATACCTAGACCAAGATCTGCCTTGAAATAGGCTAACATAAGTAGTTAAATTAAATTATATAAACATGAATAGGATGCGAGTGGGGAGAACTCACTATCCAAACTCCCATGATTCTCGACTCCCAAGATTTTCGTCATCATAACACCTTTGCCTTCTCTTCCTTTTCATATATTCTTGGCAAGAGACACATAGTACCGTTATACCGACAGCAATTACTGACTGGTTAATAAGACCACTAAAATGTTCTCAAGTCAATCAGCATTCCAAGGTTCAAAAGTCGTACTATAGCCTCACCTATAATTTTTGGAAAACGGCCTTCTTTGGATATCCCCCATGAAATTTTGCAAGGGAATTTACAGGGGAGGCCAAAGTCGATGATGGAAGTGGAGGAACGGGCGAGGACCACGATGGGCCCATTGGTGTTCATTCAAGTTAGAGAAGATTCTTTGAGCGTCACATTGTGTGACAGTAATCAACTTCTTTCCTGATCTAGAATTTGGATTTCTATACTTGGGAGTGACGTCATTGCATACTTACACCAATACTGAGGAAGGATTGCACAATAATAAGGAAGGTATAGGTGTTCCTGCTATACCAAGAGATATCTATTACATTGTTTTTTCCTTAGATTGTTCCCCAACAAATTCATTGAACCACTTGAAGACTTCATGGTGCCATTTGAGACTTTAGGATGGTTAGGATAATGTGAGAGTTGAGTAGCAACTGGCGAACCTGTTTCCATGATTGAGGACCCAATGATTCTCGTCGGGGAAGATAACAAGCCTGCTACGAATGCCCAACCTAGAGATGAAAATATCTTAGCTTACATATTCAGAGCCACGAGTACGATACCGTACTGCTGCAAAGCGTGAAAGGCACCAATGCTCTCTGTTTCTGGTAAACGGTAGTCTTTGCTGCCATGGATCAGGAGCTGCGGTGTGGACCAATTTTGTACGAAATTTGAAGGGCTGTATCTGTTGGTTGTTCGACAAGACTCCACAACACGAGAAAATGGCAGGGACCTACTTCTGTGAAAGCGCCTTGCTTTTACCTTCCCAAGGCCTACGTATAGCATTATTAGGTGTCTACTAAAAGTCTCAATGTCGTTATCTGACCTGCCACCCCATTCATGGTTGAACTATCAATTAGAGAACAGTGAGCGCGATGACTCGGAAGACAGAGAAAGCAACCACATACGAAGAACAGCTCGTCAGTGGAATACCCGTTGTAGGTCGAATCAAAGACCTACGTACGATTGTCAACTAACTGCGAGCGTAATATCCATGAATAAATACTCCGTCGTGGGCGACAAGTGCCTTGGAAAAGGCGGATTATTAGAGTAATACATGCTAACATGGTCCCTTCAATACGTACTTTAAAATTGAAGCCATATTCCGGATGACCTTGTATCCAACTGTCCAAAAAGTAAATAACGAGGGAAAAGACACCTGGTCAAATTATCCGTACTTGATTGCATATCCACCCCAGCTGGCGCCAGCAGCGACGGCACGGTCGGGATCAATCTTTCCGCAGGTCAGCATTTAGTAGACACATTACTTTCCAACGTACTTCAGCATATTTATCCAGTGCATACTTCCATCCTTTCTGCAAGTCAACAAATGGTTTGCCACCCCAATCTTCAGCAATCGCGTCTGTGAGCTCTGTTAACCGATTACATATATTAGAACTGATGAGAAGAACAACTGTGTTATCTTACCTTGCCCAAATGTGGTACTTCCAGTGGGATTCATCATCAGGACAAAATAGCCTTGTTGTGCGAAGACTGATACTCTTAGTGTAAGTTCCGGAGTCACCATATATGACAGATGTATTACCGTTGGGGTTCCACCTCGTAGACCACTGATCTTCCCAAGCTCCCTGGGGACCTGAGTGTGTTCAGTAAAATATGGAAAGAGACTACTTGAGCCTGAAGCAAACCTCCATGAATGAGCAAAACAACAGGCCACTTCTTCGTCTCATTGGCTTTCCAGCCTTTCGGTTTCAGGGCCCATCCATGAATGTCTTTCTCATTGGCACCTTTAAACCAAAATTCTTCTCCTTCATCGAGATTCTTCCCCCTCAATTCGTCCTTAGTAAAACAAGTGATCTGTTCTATCTGACCTCCGAAAGGTATAGGAGTGATGCTGTTCGTCATGTCAGCCTCATAACGTTGCAGACCACGGATGATGAAGACATCATTGGGAGAGGTGAGTGACGATTGGGTGAATATTACCCTTCCATTGAAGAGGGTCTGGATGCCAGACGCCGCCTTACTGGTTGTAAGGGCAACCGGAAACAAAAATTTTGGAGACATGGCCGAGTCAGTCGTTTGATGAGGAGTGGGAAGCACGGGAAGCACAAAGACTTTGACTTTTGCTTCATCCCCAGCACTAAAGTAGATGAAGTTTCCTTCCTTGGAGAACTGGACAAGAGTAAGACCTAGGCAACGCTAAGGGGAAACAACTTACGGCCAATGCTTCGGGAGAGCGATCCCAGTGTTGCGTGAGTGTGTATCTCACGTCCTGCGTCAGATCGTAGATTACAATCTTCGCCCTTTCGCAGAGTCAATAGATGGCCAGGCGAAAAATGAACGTATCAACCTGTCGCTTTCATAACCGTCTTTATCCAACTCCAGCCACGCAGCCTTTGTGCCTTGTGCATTGAACACCGGACTATGGATAGCCCCTTGCTTTCCGGAGGTCAATTCTTTCCGTTGACCCTCACCATTGATACCAATAACATAAACCTGCTCAAAAGTTGGTGTTAAAGTGCCAGAAACTTTGATAATGCTGATGCTGACATTCTGTTTGGTGTGCCAAGCTTCAGGTAGCACAGGGTCCTTTGTGGTGTAAATGACATGGGTACGCGACACGTCAAAGTCGTCAGTTCCGCCAAATGGTTCAACTGGAGAACTCTGTAACAAAACTCAGAAGAGAGACCCGCATTAAAAAAATGCTCACATGATCCGTCCTGCTCAATAAATTTACAAACTGTTCACCAAACACCCATTTCCGATCTGGGTTTTGCAGCAGGCGGACGCTGAACAATGAGTTCTTCTTTTTCCCAACCCAGGTGTCCCAGTGCCGCTCGTATGTTGTATCATAGACAAAGGCTGAATTTCCGCGCGATTCCCAAGCCTCGTCATGATCCTTGACCGCAGTCAGGTTGCCGTCAGAATAAACATAGTCAGAGAAGACGAGGTAGCTAGAACCAGCGGAGTAACGGAAGTTTGTTGCAGACTTGGTGGGGAGTTTGCCAATAAGTACCAGAGGTTCGGGAGTGCTCAGTACTCCGGGGTTTCCTTCGGTTTTTATTTCAAACTTGATATCTAATGCGTAGAGTGACAACTCATCGTCCTCCTCAAAGACATGAGCGACCGTTCTAGAGTTGAGCCAAAACACCTCTCCACCCTTGGCAAGCTGCATTGTGCCGTCATGAGCTACCACGGTAGTAAAATCAGTAGAAGAAACGAACAGGTATGTCCAGCGGCTTTATGGCAGATTCCAATGGAGCCAGATGAATGGATTTCTCATTCCTGAACAACGTAAGCACTCCGCGATGCGCGCAAGCTTCGACGCTCACTTCTTATTCTCGAAGGAATATTTGTTGATTGGAACCAAGACGAGATCGCCAGCATCATTCGCAACACCAGTACCAGGTCGTTTCAGCTCGACCTAGATAACAGTATGAACAATCATTTCTTCCATCCATCGATGGCTGGTTGAATACCGACCAAGTCCTTTGGCGAGAAGATGTCGCTTCCTTCCTTGAACGTGAACTCTGGCTTTGCGGTAACTGCCATCTTCTTGCTTATACTGGTATGGGGAGGATCTGGAGGTGCTTGGAAGGGTACCTGGGCTGCTATACCCAGGAGCGTCAAAGGGAACTTCATATCGATGGAAGGGATGTCACGGTTCCAATTGTAATACGACTCTCACGGGATCGTGTGGCATAAGCGTCAACTAACCACAAGGAAGGATAATTATATAAATTTTCGCATCGCGCGTCTAACGAGAACATCTGGTATCCGAACTACATACATGAGTATCCAACACATATGCTACGGCCATCTCTGCAAACTTTCGTCGTCAAGACCCTACAGCCTTGGCGGTAAGTGTCATATAAGCAAGATACATAATCCACGTTTGGAATTGGACCGCCCTACTCGCTCATTGCATCCTCATCTTCATCCTCATCCACCTTATCTTCAGGTGATAACGTGCCCTGAATCTGGACCACCTCACCTGTCGCCGAGTCCCATTGCGCAATCAATCCCACCCGAAAGGTGACCATTCTCTCTCCGATCAACTTCAAAAGCTGGGCTTGTTCGCCGGTCAGTGGCTTGCCCTTTTCGCATAACCTATGAGGGGTTTGCAACGTGGGGACACCCTTGTTCATCGATGTCACTAGCCCGAGTTTACGTAGCTGAGGCTCCTCGTTGTGAGGAAATGGCTCTGGCGGGTTTGAATGGTGCCGCATCACAGGACCAGCAGGGAGTATCACGGTTCGAATTGCGGGATTGCCTGCGCGTGCAAAATCGGGTTGTTGGAAGTCTGTAAACCATTCTATAACTTCTTGAGGTTCTGTATCTGTGAAAAGTAGGCCAACCTGGCCTTTTATTTGCTAGATCCTTGTAGTCAAGCAAAGGCCTTTGATCGAGGGTGTCGTTAACGTACGTTGGCAAGTCTGTGTATCCCTTGACGGTGCTCTTGCTCTGGCGTCGCCCCTAATCCCTTGGCCATAACTGCACTGCGACCGAAAAAGATCCGTGCTGAGCTGCAGACGGGTCCATCGCATTCACGTAGAAGATATGATTTGAAGCGCTATCGACGTACTCTTTCCAAAGTTTTCTTACCGTTTTCAGATGTGCATTTCGCATAGAGCCCACTTGAAAAAGCCAACAATATCTCCATTTTTCCGAGTTATCCTGGAGCTGTTGGAAAACAGGTGAGCGAAGGAAGAATTTTAGCAAATTTGTTGAACCTCTTTCATCAGAACACTTTTTTGCTCCTTCGTTTTTTTTTCGACTTTTGTCAAGGAGACTGTGCCAGTTCGTTAGTGCTGTAGCAACCTGGTGATCTCATAATGTATACCGAGCTTTGAGCGCTTCGATCGAGGCATGACAGTTAGATAGAGCAAAAAGAATTATTGGAAGTCCGCCAAAAAGCCTGAGTATCCTCAGGCTCTTCCTCGACATGACAGTGGTATCCCCGTCCGATCTCAAAGCGTTAGAGGCTTCTCTTCTCAACAAATCAGGGAATGTTCCACTGCATACGCGATTTCGAGCATTATTCACACTGAAGGCTCTGAAAAGTGAAGATGCAGTTCATGTCATCTCCGAAGGTTTGCGACTCCACCCAAACTCGGTGTGAGGATGCTGACTTTAATAATCTCTACGCAGGCTTCCGCGATTCATCTGTTTTACTTAAGCATGAACTGGCCTATTGTCTAGGTCAGATGAAAATGACGTCTGCACTCCCCGCCCTCGAGAGGACGCTTAGAGATGCATCAGAAGATCCCATGGTCCGACATGAGGTGAGTGCTGGTCAAACAAATGTTGCGATGATGAACCTTGGTTCCGGATAGGCAGCGGAAGCTATGGGAGCCATTTCTGCTTCATCATCTATTGCCATCCTTCAAGAGTATATGTCCGATTCAGAACGAACAGTCAGGGAAACTTGCGAGATTGCCATCGCCAAAATTGAATGGGATAATTCTGAAGAAGGCCAGGAGCATTCAAATAGCATGACGCAACCAAATATTCCGTGCGGAATAACCTTAGCCATGATATATTCGAGATTTTAACCTTTCCCCAGCCTTTATCACTCTATCGATCCTGCACCCGCATCTTCAGGACTCCTGTCGGGGACACTCAAATCCTATGACGTGTCAGAAAGAAGCATTTTAGATTTACGCTTGAGGTTGCTGGACACGAAACTGCCCTTGTTTGAGAGATATCGAGCAATGTTTGCCCTTCGTAATATTGGCACACCCTCTGCCGTTCTTGCACTTGCTTCTGGGTTTTCGGATGACAGTGCTTTGTTCAAGTAATCGTACTCAAACTCTTTTCTGGATGCTGATCATCGATGTCACTTTCTTAGGCATGAAATTGCCTTCGTATTTGGACAGCTCCTGTCGCCACATTCTGTACCGTCACTTTTGAACGTCTTGCAAGATGATCAGGAATCCGATATGGTGCGCCATGAAGCTGCCGAAGCTCTTGGGGGTATCGCTACTCCTGAGGTGTTGCCCCATCTGAAGGAGTGGATGGACAGAGAAGATGCCCCTCAGGTGGTTCGAGAGAGTTGCCAAGTTGCCATTGATATGTGGGAGGTGTGATTTTGCAATGATTGTCCGTATATGCACCCTGCTGAAAATCCCACTTCAAAATAGCATGAAAATTCCGACGAATTCCAATATGCCAACGGCCTCGGACTTGCAACACCTGTCGCGGTTGTTGGAGCCTGAATCATATATATTCAATGAGGTACGTTCTTTGTCAGTCTGGATCGTATTTGGTTAGACGACCGTTCTCCAGATAATACGGTCCCACACTCGCAGGAGTCCCGGGGCCAGAGTGAACATACCTGTGCTGCTGACGGTTCCACGTAGAATGGCTGAAGTAGCTATGCGTCAGGCCCCAGTGGGCGTTTGGTTGTTCAACTGGCAGCAACGAGGACAGCCGTCAGGACAAGGCCTCGTCGTTTGACACTCTGGTCCGATGTATCTGATAAGAATAGGAAATAATTTGCGGTTGTATCGATGTCTGAACAGAATTTGAATTTGAGTTGACGGCTTGGAATCTAATCTTATCAGAGAGGTTGATGTGCAATTTTCAATGAACTGTATTTTTAGCATTTGCGGATTTTGCCTTTCAACTTGAAGTTGAATTCGTTGCTCAACGTGATTTCATGCCTTTGGATGGTCACTCCTACCTGCTTTCTCAAGGATGGACCGGCAAAGGCACTGGACTTCGTCACGGGGCCATTACTAGGCCTCTTGCCATTCCTCAAAAGAAGACACTAGCAGGACTAGGCAAGGATCGAGATGAAGCCTTTCCGTTCTGGGACCAGTAAGCACATTCATCCAATGCGAATCGAGAGCTGGTGTAGGCTGAGTCTTGTAGTCTTTTCTCAGCAGCCGCCAAGTCTATTCAGCTCAAAATTACCAGCGACGACGACGAGGTAAGAACTTCTGCTAACAAGCGGATTAACTCTCGCTGAGACGTAGCTAGAGTAACCCCACCACGCTCGAACCCATTAAACGTACGGCTACGGGAATTCTATCTAATCGCCGACCAGTTACTGGAACCCCTGCTAGCACGTCTGGAACCAACACTCCTGACGCTGGCGATCAAGTTCCTCAATCTAGCTTACTTTGTATTGCTAAAAGGGAAGCTGCCAGGCGTGGGCTGTATGCCAGATTCTTTCGAGGACCCATCCTAGGCCCCGAGAGTGACAATCAGAATGATAGCGAGGTAATCAATGCCGGGACTTTGGACGTGGTGGCACAGGATGATGCTGGCCTCAAGTCTGCGGAACGGAAGTTGGCGAAAAGAGCATGTCCTGGGGATTACGAAGATGACGAAAGGAGAAGAAGAAAAAGGCAGAAAAGGGAATTGAGAGAGAAGCAAAAGGAAGAACAGCAGGCAAGCAAAGAGTCTGTTGTCAAGGAAGCTCTGGAGAATCAAGAAGTGAGAGATGGGAAGAAGAGGCGGCGGAAACCAGAAGCTGAGGTTGGCGAAGATTTAGCCAGAAAGAAAAAGAGGAAGAAGGAAAAGAAATTGAAGGCGCAGGTTGTATTAGAGTTGGACGAAGAAGGAACTCCAGAGATCAGTCAAGATCGACCAATGAAAAAGAAAAGGAAGAAATCAGAAGACGAAAGCAGGAGGATACCACAACTTGAGGAAGGTGAGTGGGGAGGATAAGTGCATGAAATTACATTTCGGGGGTATTACAGGGTACAAATTTCCAAAATGCAAATATAGTGTCACGAAAACCAAGTGAGAGTTATACCGAGATTGTATGTGATGATACGAGGGAACGACATATCAAGCGTGGGCGCTGCGCCATGCGCTCTGCAAGGTGATGCGCCTGGCCTATCAACGAAGCGTGTCAATGGCGTGTCAGAAACATCTAGAAATGCACAGACCTGATCAAGAGAGATTGAGTCTTCTCTAAGCTCGACGCGCTGTCTGCCATCATCATCGTCGTCTTCTTCTTCATCCCACGTCGTCCTTGCCCCTCCACTTCGGATACCCCCAAACGCAGCTTTACCTCCTGCGAGTGAGAAAGGTGTAGAAGCAACAGCAGTCCCAAAGACGCTCGCATTCGCAGGAGCACCAAACGCTGCAAAATCCGTAACGACTTTACGAGGTGGGGATCCAGGAGTGACGGCGGCCTTGGGGGAAGCTGGGACTTTGGCTGGAGAACGGGGTGGAAATGAGGGCGCATATGAATATGTACTACGAGAGAACTGCTGGCGTGCTTGTAAGTATTTTTCCGTGAAGCGGGTTCCATGTACCTTTGTGAAGATGTTTGTTAATATCATTGCGTTCAAAATATGAATTGCATTACCCTTTTGAGCAGCGGACGCGCTTCAGACAAAGAAGGAGCTTGCGTGAAGACGGCGACATTTTGTTTCGCCTCCTCTGATTCCTTATAGATACTCTCGATTACCACCTTTTTTGTGCTTTCGTTGCGTAAAAGGAGCTTCTCGTGGAGTTCGCGAGCAACTTCATCCACACTTTCGTTATTGCCAAGTATACGTTGCGCCACTGCATGGCCTACTTCGCGAACAAGGCGTTCCATGTCAAGATTTTCCAGGACACTGCCAACGATTGCATGAGCAAGTAAATCAGCTGTAGTCAATGGCAGCATTAAGCCAGAAGTAATGTCTGTAATAGCTTTGTAGAAGTCGGTGGCATACTGAGATAGATACTATTAGCGTGGAACGGCAAAATGAAACGTAGATGACTCACCGAATATCCACTTAAGGCAGGCTCGCAAGCCACAAAGAACTGTTGGGAGGTCATCAGGGTCAGGTAATATGCACAGTTCGGTAACTCACCAGAGTAATGCCACGACTAGCCATCAGCCGTGCCAATTGCAACGGATCGTGACCATCGGGGGAGCCCTCATCGAAGCCTACAACAGTGATGAGTGGGATCTAAAATCTTTTTACGAATACACATTACCATCTCCATATTCCCCGATGCCATGGGGTGGCGCATCAGCAATAAGGACAACCATTTTACTGGCGTTCTCCCTCCAATCCATATTTAATGCCTCAGCCATCGCTGCAGTTACTGCCTCCGGACCATCACCACCACCTGAAGCATACAGGCTGGACAAATCCCTATGTACCTTGCTAATGTCTGATGAAAAACCAAAGTTCTTGACGATGTATGTGTGATCTTGGGGTGGATGATCACGAAAGGCCACTAGTCCTACGCGCAGATCTTCTGGTGATTGAAGCTTTCCAGACTCGAATATATGGGCACAAATTTGTTCGATGTTCTTCGTTGCGGAAGAGATGTAGCTGCCCTGGCTTCCAGTGCAATCCTGGACGAAGACCAAGTCACTTTGTTGAAAAATGATCTGTTAGATGAACTTCAGGGAAAGCAATAGAAATATGAATCTCACAGCATCTTTCGTCCGTTATCTAGGCCGCTTGTTGATGGCGCGCTGTATTGCTGCTGACCATTGAGAGATTGTTGAGCAGACCCCTCAGCTTCGAAATCCATATCTTCATCCATGACGAGGCGACTCAATTTTCTTGGCGACTGTGAGTTTCAAGTTCGACCCCTATAGACTCTGTCAATAAAACGGCGTACGACGATTATCCCAAGGTAAATGACAATGCGAACTGTGTTGAAGGTATGTTCAGGATCAATGGTCTAACTGAGGGCTTTGAATGCCCCAAACGGCCTTAAATGCAAGCGCAGGGCAACAGAGCACGAGTTTTCAACGCTGCGAGATTCGGATCTTACACGTCGGCTTCCGGAGTGACTCGTATTATTATTAAAAGTGCTCTAAAGTCTAAAATGGCATATATAGCCTGAGAACGACTACCTCTTCCCTCCAAACAGCCAGCTCAGCCAATACGGACTCCAGCCAGGAAGGCCAGGTCCTCCAGGACGTAAGAATGTCCGATAAACCATGACCAGCCCTGCGGTGCATCCACCAAGCAATGCTGTTAAGGTAACATACATTCTCAGCCTTGCTGCCGCTGTCATTGCACGGTCTGCTCCTCCTGGTATTGATGAGTGTCTAAAATATCCACAATAAGCGTAAAAAATCGTCTGGAAGCTGGACAACGTACGGGTTCATAGCGATGTTACAAATGGCATGGAATAGATCTGCTGTCTGTCCAGTCTTCACGCTGACTGCCACGGGAACTTGGAGACCCAGACGCCTACAGTATACATCTGGTTGCACTTCGTGTCTCTGCGATCAGATAGTCAGGTATTGATATATATTTAACAACCTAGACTGACCTGCAGGGCAAGGTCGAGATCTGACTTTGTTGCAACAAATAGTGTTGGTATATGATCGAGGCTATATTGTTGCTTTTCGAGCTTGCGAGTAAGCAAAAGTAAACTTGAGAGGTTAAAGAAATTTACCCGAAGGTTACTGATGTACGAAAAGGAGTTGGTGTCACTGGAATCGTGCACATAAACAATAACGTCTACGATATCCGTCTTCTTGAAATTTCGCAGCGTCTCTGCCTCATATCTTGACCCGAATTCCTGCATCTGCAATAAAAGTCGCAGCTTTGTGCATGCATAAGATCCAACTAACTTACGACCAAATATTTCTCAGATCCGTTAATATCCACCGAGTTTACGACACTTATAACCTTGCCTGTGGGATCATAATTACTACTAAAAGGCTTTCCAGCGAAGGCTCTTAGGAGTGACGTTTTTCCCGATCCCGCAGCTCCACAAACATAAGAAAGGAAGACGTTTCTTGTAACTGTTCCTTTACGTCGGTCGGTTTTGCGCCGCCTTGTGACTTGTAATGCTCCTGTTCTGGGTTCGTCAGGATATCCTAGATATGCAAGGTACGCGAGGGTTGTTTTATGGTCAAGAAGCGTTGTCATACTATATCAAAGGGCAGCTTGGGGGAAACAACAATGAAGGATGCGACATACCTCCATTGAGCAAGCCAGCCTTGCAATGTCACAGCGCCTGTATCATCCGACAATGTCGTGTCAGGAAATTTCTGCGTAGCCCAGGGATTGCCGGGTGAGGTACTAAACACCTCATCCAACTCTGCAGTTTTGAGGGCACCATCTTGGTCCTGTTAGGAATTAGCACAACACCTTGGCTCGATGGGGACATGTATCACCTTGTCAAATGTCTCAAAAATATCAGTGAAAAACTGATACCCGAGGGGACTCAGTTCAACCGAGCAATCTGGCGCCACATCAAATCTAAAATCACCGGGGCTCAGTAGATATGCCTAGGAAAGATGCCATGAAGCCAAGAAGCTCACTTAGGTGATAGAAACGCTTCCGTCAGCCGTAGGTCTTCTGCGTAACCAAACTTGCGAAGAACGGTCCAAGTTGTTTCCAGGCGGCCCCGTTGGATGAAAATGGTATGAAGATACAAAAAACCTGCTTCCGTCAAGCCGCCATCGCGAACGCCACCTTCAGCGTGATCCTGGACCATTTCTCTGATCCCCTCCAACTCTTGAAGTTGTAACGGCGCGTCAAAACATTTCCGCTGCCAATTCTTGAGTAAATGAGACGCAGATATGTGCGGAACTCACTTGGAACTCGTTTAATTCAGACGGGTCCAATATATTATCCTTGTTAGTATCGCAGAGCTTGAAAATTCGCTTTAACGCCGCCACACAGGCCGGTTTCAAGACCTGAACATCCGTGAGATTCAACCCCAGATTGGCAGAGGATGCGTACATGGTCGCGTGAGTCGTAAAGAGGTGCAGTAGGGTGCAAGACAGCCTTCTGCGCAAAGTAAAAGACTTCAGACACGTTCAAGGGTGTCTTTGCTGAACATTCCACACATGTCTCGACTTCCTGTGTAAACGTGTCACAACACAGAAGGAGAATGTCAAGGGAAAATACCTTGAATTCGTTCATTATAGGAATAATCTCTTCTTCCAAAGCCTCATTTGTTACCTCGCCGCCTCGTAAATCAATTTTGTTCCCCACTAAAATGACAGGAACCTAGGTACGTTCCTCAGCCACTGGCAAACGCATGAAATTGAAACAATTCACATTGACACCTAATTGGCGAAAATGTGGTAGCCAGTATGTTGGAATCCGATCGAATGAGTTGGGATTGTCGATTGAGTACACAACGCATATGACATGTGCCTTTCGTATTTCAGATTCGAGGTGTAATCGATCCTGAGGGCCAGCTTGGAAAAAAAGAATAAGGCGGGAGGATATTCACGCGCAGTGGTAATAGGCACCTCCAGAGTCGACGATATACGTAGTGACATTCTCCGGGGTAACTTCTGGAGGAATAGTGACTTCTGGAACGACATGTTGAACCTGCGGTTGAGAGGCTTTGAGTTGGGAGAACAAAACTACGTGGAAAGAAAGGCACCCGAGCGACGAAAGACTCTTTTATCAACGACGTGACGATCGTGCTTTTGCCAACACCCTCTGAACAAGGAATAGAAGGCATTAGTAGCGTGAAGTTACGGCGACAATAGCAGTTCGCTGACCGTCACCGACAAGGAGGATGCGTACATCTCGTCGCATGTCCTTTTGATGTAGGAAACTGAAGTTAGAAGAGACAACTTAGTAAAAAGCCGAATATAACTCAGGTCAGAGCACGTGACTCGGCGTAGCACAACGGGCACCCGCCCGAGCGATACCAACTTACGACGGCCATTTCAGGTTTATCTATTGGTGTCGCCTCTTGTTTCTCACTGACTCAACCGGAACGGGTGGTCCAGGCATCCACCATGACACTCACCACATTGCCGAGTGACATTATCATCATGATTTTGCAGAGTCTAGCTGCACATGACATTGCAGCACTTGCTGGGACATGTTGGCTATTGAACTCCCTGGTGGGTCCATGTGCACATACATCATTTTTCAACACCTGATCTCTCTGCGGTGAAGGTTACAGACTTTGGTTGGGCTGGATATCTGCGAGCGAACGTCCGTCCGTCATTCAGTTTGTCCCAAGCGCGTGCACATTGGCCAGCCACAACCCAAGTGCGCTATGACGTTCTTACTGATCATGCATGGTCGCTTCCCCATTTCGTTGCTCGACCGTTATCTCGACCATGGTCTGCAAAGTTGCAACCTATATTGGCAATAAACCCTTCCCGACTAGTTGTTGCTGCTGGCCCTCACCTTTACTCATACAAGTTTGGTGATTCCGAAAATGGTATCGCCCCCTCTGTTTTGCTCGAAGGGACTTGTTCCTTCACTGCAACTCACGGACGAAACCGAGACATTACTGGAATAACATTTATCCCCGACGGAGGGTTGAATCAAACGCTCTGCATTGCATTTCGGGATGGTTCAGTGGAACGCGCATTCCTAACGCCCTCACAGCATGATCCTTTTCTATTATCCGTGGTAGATTTGTCTTGTGCTAGCTTACCTCGACTGCATGACGGAGACTTTATTGAATGTCTTTGTTCAGAAAAGAATCTTCTGTTGTCCCTCTCGTCGGATGGGTTTGCCACGTTAACCGACTTAAACGCTCCTTCATACACACCGGCCTCCGAATCCGTGTCGCCGAATACACGAAGTTGGACCTCTCATCTTTGTCTCCATTCTTCTAGCCCGTATGCCGCATTTGGCACATCATCTGCTAACCCTTTGACTGTGCATTCGATCACAAGTGATCGACTTTCACCATCACCTTCTGCCATCTTGTCCAACAAAAGTTTTGGATTACCTGATGGACAATCACCGTCTGCTGTCTATGGGATATCTCAAGCTCCTCTGGGATCTCCTTTGGGATCGTCCCCCCAAATCCTTGTGTCTGGTTGGTATGATGGGCAAGTTCGTTGCTATGACCTCCGATCATGCTCTCGGGTGGCAACTGCGACAAATTCAGATCAGACTCCCATGCCTCTTCTACCGGTCCTCTCTCTCTTCGACCCGCTCTCGGTTGAGCCCATATACTCTATTTCCTGTGGCGGTGGGTCCTCCAGCCACATTGCGGCTGGGTCGGCTCGCCATGGTGTTGTTTCGTTTTGGGACTTGCGTTTTCCCAGAGCAGGTTGGAGTGTTTATGCTCCGGGGAATGACCCGTCTCCTGTATACTCAGTAATTCTTGAGAGCTCGAGAATATATGGGGCTACTCAGAGTCGACCTTTTGTTTACGATTTTGTAAGTTGACTATTTCGTCAACCAGCCTCCTGCTGAACCTTTTTCCAGGGTCCAGACATTACCGTCAACACTTATCCAAATTTACCCCGTGGTCGTGGTGTTGACGGGCTCAAGCGAAAGAAAGGTTCAACTGATGTTGGCTACTATGTGACGAAATACAAACACTCCTCAGCCACAAATGAGAACTGAGTGGACATGTGCTTTGTGGTCTGGGGGTTGGGTATCCTCCTTTATTTAAAATTTAATGTGATTATAAATGTTTTAGATGCGTGTACTCGTTACAAAGAGGTAGAATTGGAACAGCAGCAAATGTAGTTGTGATGAGATGCAATGGAATGATGAACAAATGAAACATAAAGATGAGAGGAAAAACAAAACCAACCCAAGAACCAAATAGAAATGAAATTTAAATAACATAGCGAGTGTGTTAATCCTAATAATGCATCATGATGGTATCCAATCATGACGGTGTGGGGGTTGGTTGAGACTGAGAACGAGTGGCCCAGTTGAAAAGTTGCCGCATGTCGCCGGCAGGCGGTGTATCAGCAGGCTGTCTAGGTTCGACGAGTAAACTATGCAACACCGCTTGAATCTTCTATTCGTATAATGTCACAAACGACGTACCTTCGACGGTAAAGGTCTTGGAGATCTCCGTGATGCCGTGAATTTTCGAACGCCACGTTAAGATATTCCTGAACCTCAGGGATAGCTTTAAGATTGTAAGGAACCTGGAATCGTTGCATATCTGCCGGAAGCAAATTGATTGTTGTCAGGGGTTTTCACACCAAAGATGGACCCTTACCTTGAACGATGCGCGCAAGCTTGTGGTATTTGTTGAAATTGAGTAGTTTCTTGCTCGAGTTTATCGGAGATGCTCGATGGGAGGGGTTGCCTTCACGACAGAAAGTAACATCTGTCAAATAGAGACCTGGACCAAATAGTGCTTCAGTAAGACGGAGAAATCGAATTCTGTAGGATTAGTACCTAGGAAAGGAACAGCTGGCGGAGCGGTATTGCGAAGTTTCGATCGATACTCGTGGTAATTACGACTATGATCAGCTAGTCTTCTTAAGGACTCCAGATGAGATTTGTACTTTTGTGGAAGGCCCTGAATCATTGACTGTATAAGAGCTCGATTCCTTCTAACACAATTAAGACTTACAAGCCAAGTCTGATGAAGTCTAGATATTGTAGATGAATCGAGGGCTGCCAACATCGACCGTGGAGTACTGTAGTTGTGCAATGATGTACATCGCTGTAATGGCGTTAGAAACAACTCGGACAAGCTAGATAGACGGAGCGACTCACGTCGGCAACCTTGATAAAGAACTTAATCAGCAAAGTGCGCTTTTTGATGTCTGGCTCATTGAGAATGCTCTCAGCAACCCAACCAGTTATAATTGTGCTCAAAGAAGACACCGCTCTGACATTTACAGGAGGTTTAGCACCCTCCTGGCCTGTCTCCAAAATCTCCTCCGGTTGAATCGAACAGTACAAGTTGCACTCCATGATCGTCAACTGTCGTGCCAATTCCAGCGCATCAAAATCGGTGACAGAAATTGATGCGAAATCTTTCTTCCTCAGAGCCACAAGTAAGGTTTTCGTCATAGTTGGCCGAGGAACTTCCGAGGTTTGCAGAACGGTCGTTGGGGGATTAATGGACATCCCCGGATCTCGGCTTCGATCACCCTTAGGGCTGATTGCAGGGTCATTCGATTGGCTCCGCAAATTAATTAATTCAAGTATCCGTTGAGCAGGTCCGGGGAAGAGGAGCGCCAGTCCGTCACGCGTGAATGTCTTCAACGCTGGTAGAGCTGGGTCATCAACACTTGACCGCCAGTACATATCGATCCATATCTTTATGAAGTTCGATACCCGTAGTCGAACAGGGATGCCTTTGCGCTGTTGCCAGAGCTGTATGTCCTCATTTGAAATCCCTTGTGGAGGAAGAAGGTTATACCGTGCGATAATAGCGTCCACAAGTTCATTCGGCGAAGAAAATAACCGGAAAGTGAGGAAAAACACCGCCGAAAATGCCGGATCGACTATACTATCGTGGGGAGTCATTTTCTCAACCAGAACTTCCATTGTAGCCCCGACAAGATGGCCTTCGCTGTTGTATGCAACCTCGTCTAACGAATAGTCGTGCGACAACATCCAAGCCATCGGATCTTGAATGAACTCAGGAATGGGCTCAAGCCGGACTGCGGGGAGATTCCCATTCTCCATCTTGTCCTCCAATGATTTACTTCTGATGCTGCTACCCTCCCACGTTGTGCCGTCTTCGTCTGTGCGGGTGAAGGAGGTCGGGGAGGGGAAATCTGGCTCAACAGGAGAACGTGGAATGGTCAGAGAAGGAGGTATGTGTTTGCCTTCATCTGGAGATGTAGGATTGGTGTCATCAGACGGCGCAGAGGTGCTGCTGTTTTCTGATCCAGAAGATGGATCCCGAGACTTCCTGACAGGTGAAGGGCTCACTGCCTGAATTGTTAGATCATCATCAACGCTATCGTGTCGATGTCCGTTCAGGGCACCCATGCTGGTGGATTTCTGGAGGGATACTTGTGAGAACTTGCCTGGTGTAAACAACTGGGGGATTCCATCTCCCGAAGGAGGCAAGGTGATGATGAAGGACCTGTCACTAACGGACCGATTCAAACAAACCTTGACAGCTGCAACACAATCAGCGCCCGCTTTCAACGCCCCTGTCGCCGACCGAAGTAGAGTTTGTTTTTCCTCCTCTTCAGTCAAGGCAGATGGAAGCGAAAGTGTGAGTAGGCGGACCGACTCTGCAAGAGAACTCGTAACATTATACAAGCCTTCCTTGGCGGACTTTAGGTTGCCAAGCCTGTGTGTTGGAACATCGGGATGGTTCATTACAGCTTCAACAATGGTGAGCAACTTGCACACCATCTCCACGATTTCCCTAACCAAGTCATACAAGTGCCCGGTGCTCGAGGCATGAGAAGATCGAGAATGAGAGTGGGCATGTCCGATAAAAGCAGCAATGGTAGACAGATACTGGTCATGAGTGAAACGAAGCGCCTCAATTACCCGTGCAGCCGTTGAAGGCCCAGACGGAAACGGAACTGCAGGAGCCGAGTCTTGTGAAGAGAATGACGATGATGATGAGGTACTGCTGACAGAGGTAAGGCCTGGTTTATGTCGACTGAGCACCCGATCACGAATGTGATACTGTGCCTGTTTTGATTTTATGGGAAGACGTCGATTGGGGAGGAGAGGCACGCCAGGATCAGAATCGTCGTCTGTGGACGTTCTAGTACGATTTCGTAGGTCCCCTGTACTCTTTGCCCGTAGGGCAGCACCTTGCGTGGCGAGGATTTCGCGTTCACGCTGGCGGTTTTGGGTAGGAGTCTGATTATCTAGTGATGCGATTCTGGGGGTTATTGAAGTTTCAAATGAAGAGTCCCGGGTATGCCATGTTTTTCCTTCAGTCTCTGTCGACGACGCGATGGAGTGCCGTTGTCCTGGAAGCTCTAGCCCGCACTGCACTGCAACGGCCAAAAACCTCCGCACATGAGCGAAAACTTGTCCTCCTTGT
>QLOJ01001981.1:0-21139 GCA_003313625.1 Tricholoma saponaceum | reverse complement strand
CACGATCGACTACATGAAAGCCGCGTCAGCAATTTATGAGGGCGAGGAAATTGGCAAGGATATCCTTCAACCACTCCTTTCCCGCATCCTGGGTGCTGCTTTGAGCACAGTCGTAAACTCGGATAAAACATACTCCGATGGTGTGGTTTTGATAACACTGGCTGAGAAGATCTGCGAGGCGGTAATTTCCCTGCTCCTGGAGAGAAAGAATGAATTCGGGAATGGTAGCTGCGATCCCTCGATACAGGCTGGCCTGTCGGCAGTTCGATTTTGGGTTCAGCCTGAGGTAGATAAAGTCCGCGTCCAATAGAACCTCGACTAGCCTTGACATTTTTCTTTCTAGCACAACATAGTCCGCGATAATAGTTCCTGCCCAACGTTCCTGCTTGCAACGGCTGGCCCTTGGTTTGCTATCCTTGGTTTGGTGTTTACCGACAAGTGGATCGTCCAGCGCCTTACAGACTTTATCTGGGTTGGGTTGGACTCTACGTTGAACGAGCCCCATTATCATCGGGTTGCTCGTGTCTTTTACTCGTTGCGAACGAATATGGAAAAACTCCGACAGTATTACGTTGAATTGGAAGTCGTCCCCGTTGGGCCTAAAGATCTCCATCCTTGCCACTTCCCCGCTATCTGTGCCTATCGTGATGAAAATAACTTGAACAAAGTTGTTCAGTTCAGGTATGTTGAACCACTCGAGGTAGACTCTACTTGTGCCACCTTCCTCGCAACACCGACTACAGAGACCCAGAAACTAGTTGTAATCAAATTTGTCCAGCGTTATGGAGAAGAGGCACATCGTTTACTCACCAAAGAAAGTCTAGCACCGCAACTCATATACTACGGAAAGATCGGTGTACTAGAAGGGGACCCTTCATATGGACATCTTCGCATGGTCGTGATGGAGTACATCGAGGGAGAGACTTTGGATAATGTGACTCAGATCTCACCTACAGTGATGGGTGAAATTCGTCAAGCCCTGGATCTCTTGCATGGGCAGGGTTATGTGTTTGGGGACCTTCGTCGACCAAATGTCATGATTACAGATAATGGAGAGGTTAAACTTATTGATTTTGACTGGGCAGGTGTCCACGGGAAGTCTCGATACCCACTTCTGATATCTCCTAACCTTGCGTGGCCAGAGGGTGTGGAGGGTTTGTCTATCATGGAGACTTGGCACGACGATGACATGTTATCACGATTGCTACCAGAGTAATAACATTCTATATAGTTTTAGAGTATTCTATACAAATTTTAAGCTGCGGATCCTGCATTAGGCCTAGAAATGCTTAGCTTTTTATGAGAAAACACCGCGAGTACAGCAAAATTAAGGGTTACTCCTCTGCTCTCAATCTCAATCATAGTGCCAGCCCTACCAGCCAGCCCTAGTGCCAACCCAGCCAGCCCTACAGACCAACCCTAGTCCGACCCAATAACCCTACGACGAAAAATAGAGAGAGATAAAATGAAGTAACGAAGTACTTAGCGTCAGAGATGGCCCAAGGAAGCATGCCCCACAGCAGTTCCGGGTTTGCAGAACTTGAACGCAATGCAACATAGAGGGAATCGTTCATGGGTACTTGGGCTCGATCACCTACAGAAAGTGCGAGGAAAATTTTACGGGTAATCGTCTTTGCACGATGGTGGGAGTTCATGAAAGCTTGATCGAGATTGATGATGTGATCACACTGTATACGGCTCATCAGTACCATAATTCGAACGTAACGACGCACCCGAGAATCCCAATCTGTCTATCGCGGTGGAACGAAACCTGCAATATCTTGATAGTAGATCCCACGCCCGCACTGTCCTGAGATCGGACTGGCGAGTGACTGCGAGAAAGGTAAAATGTCGAACTTGATCGGTCCCGATACCCACGGTGGTGAGTTTACTGAGGAAGCTGGTAGTCGAATATCGGGTAATGGCGGGATGTGGATTCTCAAGGGCTGTGGTGACGTTGATGATACCGAAGATCCAAATGTGAGGCTGTGCAGAACGAATTTGCCATTTGCTGATGTCGACGGCTGTGAGATGTTGTGTAAGTGACCAAAAATCTTGAGGGCGTTGAGTTATGGGCGCGTTGTAAATTATAGTCTGTAAATCAATGGGATTGGCATGTGGTAGACTGGTAGTTCAAGAGAAAAGAAGCAAAGGTTGGACGCCAAGACTTGCTCGTCGAAAACACGTTTGTTGGCGATGACGTGGCCGGCGCTGCTAACGCGGACATTAGTGGTTGAGCTGTACAAAGTGTTAATATCTTCAGTTTTCGAGGGGCAGGTCATAACAAGTGAGTCTCCAGATCGAGGCGTGTATTCATGACGCGTGGTGCTCGGATTGCCATATTTCGGAACTAGCAGCGGCAGGACGAAAGATCCGCTGATTCCGGGCTTTCTGAGAAATACGGACCTGAGATTCACGTTGTTAGCATGCAATGATTTTAGAAAATGGCTGAAAAAGATTGGAATTGAGCGTTGCGGTTTTGTCGACAAGTTGTTTGTGAGCGATGACGTGGCCGGCGTTAGCGCAGGCAACAGCATTGACTGAATTTGTCTTTGAGCGGTTGGAAGTCTTCGGGGCCATATGTTTTGAAAACTGATCAGGAGGTGCCGAGCCAATGTTGGGTTCTAAAAGCCGAGGGCTGTCATGCTTGGTGTCGGCAAGGACCTGGGCTTCTATGAAGGCATTGACTGGTTCCTTGTGAGTAATCAGCGTATCGCGAGTTTCGATCATATTATTATCCGAGTAAACGTTACCGTAGCCCTTTGACAAATTTCTTCGCGACTCTGGCATCATTTCTTGTTGATCATGACTGCAGATAGGCTTGGGATTGACGGCAGGTAATTCTGTTATGATGAAAGGTCGCGATCGGGATATTGTTGATACCGGATGACGAATGGATCGTCGTCGAGGAGCCCATTCCTGAAAATCCTGTGGTGTAGTTGATGGTGGGATCTTGCCTTCGTGTCTTGTTGAGATTGACGTAGCACAGCTTGAAAACTGAGTAACAGGTGTAACTGAAGGGACGGCGTAAACGTTGCGGTCTAAAAGATTGTGGCCATCGAACTGCACACTTGAAACCTGAGAAGAGTAAGTAGAAAAAGATTGTAGCCCATGACGTAGGAACTTAGTGAGTCCTCCAAGACTGATCATGTTCGGGCCAGGAAGATCGGTGCCATCCGGGCGGACAAGCCTACCAATGGGGTTGAAGATTGGGAGGCCTTCGCTGATAAGCTGTTGAGTTTCCGGACAATGCTGAATCCCCAACTCGTGAATGTAAACTCCGTCACAAATGAAACAGGACTGGAACTCAGCTGAAGCGGTGGTGGACATGCGCGTAGCGGCGATTTCTTGAAGTAGATGCTGTTTCTGGGCCGAAAGTTCTTGTAACTCACGTTGTAGCATGTCAACGTCAGTAATTTCAGTAGGTTCAACAACGGGAGTCTGAGCGGGAACGGGAGGCAAACTTGGACCAAACCTGACAGTCGATTTCTTGGTTTTCATCCTCGGCGCAGGGTAAGAATCGGAATCGATCGTGTCATCATCTGCTACATCATGTAAATCAGCATCCCTTACCACGGTGTTGATGTCCGTCTCGTCAAACTCTTGTCGCAATAAACCCGGTGTTACGTCGACATCTGGTGGGTTGGAGATCTTCTGATTGACGGATGGTAGTCGTTTGCGGACCTTCTTTTGAATATCCTCGGGAATGCCTTGATAGAATAGTAAGTTGACGTTGGGCTGTAGAATTTCGGAACAAGAAAGCAAGTAGTCAGCTTGGGCGATAAATTTTCGATAGTACTTATCAATATCTCGTAAATGCTCGAAAACACCCTTTTCCGCATGTTTCTTTATCCAGGCACGGAGTTTGTCACTGGTGATAAGAGAGTCCTTGTCGGCTGAGGCATACAACTTGATGAGAAAGGTGCGGGCAGCTGCCCAATTGTTTCCTGTCCACACAATGTGACGGCGGATGAGTTGTCGAATACTGTCGCTACAGTAACGAGGGACCCATTTTGGAAGTGACGAGTGAGGGAGTTGAGCATTGTTAGCGTGAATCTCGAGGTTATCAAGAAAGTCTTCAACACGGCGGCCCTTGAAGTATGGAGCATTCTTGGTGTCGGCATGGGGACAGTGAGAAATGAAGGCGAGGAACCAAAGGCTGAGGTGGTTGACGGCGGTGAAGTCATAACTGGTGGTGTCGACGTGGCAAATCAACATGTGGCGTTAAAGTGGCACTAATGGCCCATATCTGTAAAATGTCTGCGAAAAACTGATAATAAGCAATGAGAACCGAAAACGAGAGCGAAATGTTGGATGCAAGCATTGAAGGTTGAGGAGTTCAAGCGGAAAACCAATACTAAATGTCCCCCTGTCTCGGTATTGCGGTAGGGAAGAGCATGTGTAGGCAGGGTCCTTGTTCGGGTTGTTGAAACTCCAGGGAAAGGGTATGGGTAGTCCGTAAAAGCAGTGGAACGAGAGATCGGGAGAGGAAGTGGGGAAAAGGTGTGGCCGTGGGTGGTGATCAACAAATCTCGTAGCCATAAGTAGCTACAAGAGGTCATCAAAAGGTGGGATGAGGTAGAATGAGTGTAGAATGACAAGAATCCAAGGGATTGGGTTCTGAAGTGTGAAACTGTAGTCATAACCTGTCAGAGCCCAATTCTCAAGGGGTCTGTAAGGCAAAGAATCAGTTCTAAAGACTAAAAATACTTGTACTACACCTTTTTGTATAAGTAGAAGACTTGGCCCTCTCTTGTAGAGGGTAAAACTTAGCAGACTGTAATGTGAAAGAGTGGGGAAGAATTCGATGCTGCATTCGAAGGTGGCAGGTCACCTAAATACAAAACGCGAGAAGAAACGGCACCGCGTGCGTGCTCCTGCACCGATCCGACTGCAGATCAATAATCTATACTAAAGGAGACGAAAGAAGCGACAAGGGAGCATGTGATAATATGAAGTCCGAGAAGATAAGATCAATAAAGAAACGTACAAGCACAAACTGGAAAGAAGCCTCGGGGCAATTGCTCAGGGAGACAAACAAGATCTGTGGGCCCTATTTACTTGCATCACTTGCCCCAATTCAAGTGCGGGACCCTCCAGACAATGCCACTCAACCCTATGTCCCAGACACTGCAGTCCAGCTAGTACACCTGCACGGTAGAGAAAAGAGTAGATCATGAAAAGAGTAGACCATCATACATCAAAGTGGTGATTGTGAGGAAAGCTGCCAGAGATCAAAATGCCAAGACCAACCCATCAATCAAATCTTCTTCGGCTAGCCACTCCAAACTTGATCGAGGAGGATGACGAGTGGAATGAGTAGTAAACTGAGCAAGTATTGAAGATCTGAGGACTCAGGGTTGGATGGATTGTTAGCACGAGTAACTGTGGGATGAAAAGACGCAGAAAGTTAGCCTGATCAACAAACACGCGACCTGGCAACGCGTCTGCTTTGGGGTAGATACCCGTCACGGTCACATGTCAGTAAATAGATCATTTGAAAAGCGGTCCGAACTGTGGGGTATACGAGCAGAGCTCATAGCCCTGCAACACCGGGTTTCTCGTTAGAATAAGCCTTTATAAACCCTTGGAATGACCAGACTTGGATGACCGATTTCTCATCACGTGGCGTTCAATTGTTTGATTTCTCGCACTGTAGTGCCACTCGATCCACTTCTAATGTCAACGATCATCAGCCTTAATTGTTGCGTCTTCGGCGACGATCCCTCTCGCGTATTTTCCGTCAAGATCGATAGCAACGAGAATGTCTCGATGTTAAGGAAGGCCATCAAAGATGAGAAGAAGCCTGCATTCGATTCCATTACTGCCGACAGACTCGATCTATGGAACGTTAACAACATTCCAGCGGACGGAGACAAACGGGATTTCCAAACGAAACTGAACCGGATAGTGGCGAATGAGGATTCATTGAGAGGCACGAAGAAGCTCAGTTCTGTGTTTGGGAGTCTAGAAGAGGAAACACTGCATGTGATCGTCAAGGCGGGTGAGCACTGCTAGTTCCGTTTGTTTTATATGTTACTTAACACAGGATTTTGGTAAGTATCCGATGCGCCCCAATTACTCCAACTCAACTGCCTGCAACTCGGCGACGATCCCTCTCGCGTATTTTCCGTCAAGATCGATAGCAACGAGAATGTCTCGATGCTAAGGAAGGCCATCAAAGATGAGAAGAAGTCTGCATTCGATTCTATCGATGCCGACAAACTCGATTTGTGGAACGTTTCCATTGAAATCGATGATGATCTTTCAGAGAAACTTGCAGAGCGTCCTCACGAAAGGACTTTACGTCCGACGGAAATGCTGTCGGATGTATTTCCAAACGGAACTCCTGCCGTCAACACCCTCCATATCGTCGTTTATGCGCCTCCTGGTACGTGCTTTGCCCCAGTGTTAATGATGGCGGGTATTCATTCGACGCTAGTTCAACGATTGAGCAGAGTCCCTCCATCTTCGTACAACGCTCCTGCCAGCACGGCGACGGTAGAAGGTCTACGGTCCACATTCTTGAATAACTCACCTCAGAAGTCCCCTTCCGCCGGTGGGCAAACAGCGGACTTTTCCAGCCGTCAACATCGTGATACACAGGCAATAGCGTGCAATCGCCCTTCCTCAGCCAGTGACGTAATACCAGTCACGCTTCTCCACCCTGTATTCGGCGAATTCATTGACGATTGCGATAACTACGAGCCAAACAAAAAGGACCACGACGTCGTGCTCAAGTTGCAAACAGCCATGTCCCACATCTACGCAGACGAAAAATCCCGCGCAAACGCTATCCGCGATATCTTCGAATCGTACGGGATATACCTCCGACCAACCAAGATTGGCAGTTTCGAAACGGATGGAGACGTGACCTGGGGACGATTCATCACGCTTCTCGCGGAATTCAAGAATGATGTAGGATGGTCAGGTGCTGAACCGTACCTTCAAGCCGCGCTATATTATCTAGAGTTTACCCGGAAACTGGCTCCTAAATACTCGCAATCCTCGCTGCCGTGTCTCATTATGCTCGTTTTTGGTTTGTTCTCCTCAGCTGTCCTTGACTCCTTGTTTACTAAGCTCAAATTATATGCCAGGCCCCTACCTATGTTTCGCCGGTGCAGCTTGGAACAATCGCCCTAATCTACAGATCCTCTCAGTTCTACCATTTCATTTCCACTTTTCGGATACAAGGTTTAAGATGATGGCTGCGCGACAACTGGGAGCATCTACGAGAGCCATTAGTCGTATCAAGAGTTTTTACGAGGACGAATATCACACCTGTGACCCACCTTCTCCTCCAAACCCATCACGACCCCAGCCCATGCAACTGTTCCCATATCCGACATCCTTCACATCACTTGTGGATTCGAAGAAACTAAGCTTTGTTTATCACTCTCACTTGGACAACAACAAACTCATTTTTCGTGCGGAACTGTGCGATGGCTCTGACCTTTGTGTCAAATTTGTTCGTCGGTATTCAAAGGCGGTGCATGAATATTGTGCTTCGATTGATGCTGCGCCGAAGCTCCTGGGTTTCGAGAGTATGCCTGGTGGATGGTATATGGTTGTGATGACTTTTATCAAAGGATATGACATGCTCCATGAATCTGAATCACTCATACCCATGGACAAGATTCGAGCTGTCATCGACCAGCTGCATCAATCTGGTTATGTGCACGGTGACATCCGGGACACAAATGTCATGGTTTCTTCTAACGGACACGTCATTCTTCTGGATTTTGACTGGGCAGGGGAGAGTGGAAAGGTTCGATACCCAATGAACACTCATTATGGAGATGATCTATGGCGGCCTGAAGGAGCGCGGGATGGCATGCTGATTACTTGTGAACACGACATCAAAATGATGGTTGCTATGTCTGAAGCATTACAGAGGGATGCCAGATGTTGAGTATGTAGAAACTGATAGATTTTGGCACTGCATCGATTCTATATTTTATACAAATTTTAAGCTGTGGATCCTGCATTAGGCCTATATCTCCGTCCTTCTCATTCGGGCGGTCGAGTGAAAACGTTGCTGAGATAGGGAGCACTACATCACCATTAGTGTACACTATGACACCATGGGATGCTATGGGTCTCGCATGTTTGCTATGGCTTGCTACGGGAAAAATCTGAACTTGCTGATGGATATGCTTCCTCAACTTGACACCTATTCCTATTTCAGTGGCCTTTTCACTCGGCCGCCTGAATGAGAAGGACAGAGATATAGGTTACTGTTTATGTATACTTGACCATCAACAAGTAAACGTAAACTAAACCGTTGGAGCCTTACTCCCGCTTTCGCTCCTCCTCCTGCTTTCGCTCCTCCTCCTGCTTTCGCTCCTCCTCCCGCCTTCGCTCCTCCTCCCGCCTTCGCTCCTCCTCCCACTTCCGATCTGCCCGATCCCCTGCCTCCACCCGTAGCTGGTCTGCCTTCTTCACCTCTTCCTGCCACTTCCTGTCCTCCTTCTCCCTCTCCTCCCTCTTCTTACTCAAACCGTTTCCATCACCAATAAGTCCATAAGAACGCTTCTGCATCTGTACTCACTGCCTCAGAGTCTGTAACCCCTGCCTCTCGTTACCTCTGGCGTTAAGCTATGCAGTAGTATAGAAGTTTGGTCTTATGATCAAGCAGGATTAGCTAAACTAACATACCTCTTGGAGAGTGTTACCAGACGTTGGTGCAGCATGTGCAAGAAGGATAGAGGTAGAAACGATTACAAGAAAGGCGAAAGGGAACATAAAGTTTGATCGCATGATGACGAGCGTGTCTCAAACAAGAGTGAGTACTAAGCTGTACTAAGTAGTCAGATGGATAGGAAAAGAGACCAGCTCTGATGATTTGCCTTAGAATTCGATGGCCGTTTTATACTCGACACTCAGGCTTGGACCCGGATTCCGGAAGAGCGGCACCGCTGGAAACAATCCGCCGTCGGCAATTCTTCATGTGGGTGTTTTGTTCTACCATCGAGCCCGTTTCCATGGTAAGCAATGAGCATGAGACAGACTCGGAAATGTTATTCTTCTTCTGTAGAGCCTATCTCAGCGGCCTTTTCACTCGACCACCCGAATGAGAAGGACAGAAATATAGGAATAATGAAATCCGCCAAGATAAATGGCGCTTGGCTGGCGTTGAAAGATCGATAAACCTTGTTGAATGATTTTTGGATCTAAAGTGACCGAGAGATCAATGAAAACGCAATATTAGTAGTCGAAAAGATGCTCACCTTGGTAAGATTACATGACCTCCCGTTGACATAAAAGAATTGGCGGTCTGTGTCCATCCTGCCGCCCCCAATGGAAAACTTCGAAATGAGACCCTTGACGATGATCAGGACTGCATTGTCGTCTGTTAGCGGCAAGCTATGTTGACTCGACCTATTGAGTCGCTGTTAGTATCGGTAGAGGATTATTTTAAGCTATCTGACCCTTTAAGTCGTTTCAATGCCGTCTGATCTCTATCCACCTCAAAGCTTAGATCCAGATCCACGAGATTGTCCAGCGCCTTGTGTCCCCAGAGCGCCGACACAGAAGCACGGCTCAATGATGCACCCGTCGTCTGTAGTTGGTCAGATTTCTGGCTAACAAAAGGAAAAGATGAGTTATATGGGACGACAGGTAATAAAGACTTACCCCTTGTCAATATGGCTAATAATGCTAACCCGAACGCCTAACCCAGAATTACAGCATGGCCCTAGTGCATAGGCATTTAGGAGCGTGTATGCTTTCTGAATTCACACTTGGAGTTGCGATTGAACTCTTTTCGGCGGACAGGGAGTGGGAGGAAGAGATTTATTATTACAGTTGTTCCACGCTATATATATGATAAATCAAGAAAACTATGAAAACTAACCTGCCTTGCTACTTTATGTTTTTTTCGCACTTTCCCGCTCGCATCCATTTCCAGCGAGACGCCCATGGGTGGAGTGGTCGCGGTAGTAACTGTCACTGATTCCGATAAAGCACAAAGCAAGGAAAGCGCCTCGCTACGAAAGCCAAACATGTGTATTGTAGATAGATCCGTGAAAGACAATAGTTTTGAAGTGCGGTGTTTCAGAGCTGATTCCAATAAGACATAATCAATTTCAATATTGTTGTATAACGAGGAATAAGAATGTACCAATGCTCTCGTGGTACTCCTCTGCAATCCTCCTTCTGTTGTCAATCACCTCGATGCTCTTCAGTCCATATTGTTCAAACCGAACCTCTAGGTCGTCAAGACGTGTCAGATGATGAAAACAGGCATATTAGAGCACGAAACTCACCGATATTTGTTGCCCTAGCATCCAAACTGTTCTCACCAGTTCTTTCACCACAGTTTGGAGATCAATGACCACTTGACCTGATGTGATTCAGCGCACAGAATTTTGGTCGATTGCGCCACTGTCTGGCATTCTACAAAAAAGCATTTCTCAAATTATGTAAGCTGAAGCCAAAAATCCTGAAGACAGTTAATAAGAGACGAGGAAAATAGGTCATTCCAAGGGAGTTTGGTGCAAAAAAAGATGCGCACCAATCTGGTAGAAATTTTAAACCTTTGGAATGGCGAAGGTGCCCAGAAGGTGCTTACCCCCTTTTGATCAACCGTGCTTTCGGATTCGAATGATGTCACTCGTGCAAATCTCAACATCACGTGTGTGTTCAACAATGTTTTGTGATGTGAAGAAAGCCTCAGCCTGATCGATTATCACAATTCTGGTGGCTTCATGGCTGCTATCCAGCGCTACATACATGATATTCCAAGTATACGAGACAAGCATCCTAATCTCCCTGCAATCCTATGCGATGTCGACATAAACCGCCGAATTCAAGCCAATGCTCCGATTGATCATGCCACGCTGATCCATGCAGAAAGTGTTGCTAAAGTTCTCAAGGGAAGAAAGGGTATGGTTTTAATATGCATTATTATCATCCTACTCATAAATACCTCATCAATAGAGATAGGAGATGAACCGTTGATTACCGATATCATTGTCAAGAGTGCAGATTTACGTGCTTGAGCAGTAGAAGCTGCACGTACGTCATTTCGTTCCATTGCTTTCCTTTAGCATGGCATAATCGTGCAATCTTTAGATGCCACTGCTGAATTTACGCCGGTTGATCTTGTTCAATTATTGCAAAACATTAACAACCGCCTAGATCTTATGAGCGATCAGCTTGATGACATGAGTGATCGATTCACTACTCGCATGGATGGATTCTCTACCCGCATGGATGAATTCTCTACCTGCATGGATGAATTCTCTACCCGCATGGATGAATTCTCTACCCGCATGGATGAATTCTCTACCCGCATGGATGAATTCTCTACCCGCATGGATGGATTCTCAGCAGTTCTTAATAACAACCGCATATTGCTGCGTAATTCACGACGTAGGGCACCGCAACCTTTCCTACCTCTTCAGAAAGTGGTATGTCAAAAACCTCTTCTTCATCATTTTTATTTTTGCTTTTACCTAGACTTCCAGTCATGGGCTTGCACTTGCGCAAGGTGTTGCCCATAATGCTGTTGTACGAAATGGACTCATTGCACCTGCCCAATCCCACAACATAGGTGCAACACCGCCCAATTTCAACTCTGATATCCCAACTTACCATCATAACGACATCTATGACCTTATCATCTTTTATAATGATGATTTTGAAATTGTAGTAGGAGATACTCTTCTAGTTCGTGTTGACAAGTTTCGTCGCTTTTTATCCGAGATTTAATGTACATAATCCCAAGTCATTTTGCTGACTTATCTCATACTCTGAATTAGCCTCGAGTCAGCATTTATGTGATGATAAACAGACAATATACAAGCTGCATTGGCCCTGTGGGAGTTATGAGGAGTCTTATCTAGGGTTACAGTAGGGTCGAATAGACGCTGCCAGCTCATAACCCTAAGTGCCGGCGTGGGCACTGGCATTGTCGTTGGATCGTCGTGGTGGGGGCCTGGTGCTTGCGGCGGTGGTTCTGGGTGCTCGTCATCATCAATGGTACTAGTAAATACTTAAAAAAGTTCATTAGTAACAGAACAAGGAAATGAGAAGAAGAAAAAAACTTACCAACGGCCCATGAGACATTGTTTGACGTCTCTTGGGCCTTTTTTCGTTTGCCTTTTCGTTGTTTCCCCTTTGTCCCCTTGTTGCGCAGTCTCCCAGTCATCTCCAGTCACCTCGTTGCATTGTCATTCCGTTTGAGGTGGCGTCGGAGTTGTCTCGCCGTTTTGCAGTTGTACACACCGCGAGCGGCGGGCGGTGGTTCTGGTGGTGGGCTTGGCGTTGTTGTTGTAAGTGTGACTGAATGTGACGATTACCTTTTTCGTTCAAAATCCGCGTGTCGGTAAAACCCGCTGGATTTGAAATATTTAGTAAGCTGACCTCAAAATGTAAGCCCATTTCCCACCAAAATTATAAACTCCGATATCTGCCGAGGAGCCGCCTCACTTAAATTTTCACTTTGGATTGCTGGACGTTCACCTTAAAAGAACGAGTCCTTGTACCTCGGACTTGTAACAATGTACAATAAACTCAATAAATGCCTAATTCATGCAATAATTAATTTGTTGTATCTACACAATGAGGTCAGCACCAAGTACTACTCAGCACCCTGGTGGCTGTGGCCAATGCCGCTGCCACTGCCACCTAAAAAAATTCCCGATGCTGAAGGTTGTACAGTGACCGTGACAATGTATGATAAATTCAGTAAATCCCTCATTCATGCAATAATTAATTTGTTGTACCTACACAATGAGGTCAGTGCCAAGTGCTACTCAGCACCATGGTGGCTGTGGCCAATGCCAATCAAAAAAATTCCAATGCCAAAGGTTGTACAGTGACAATGTATGATAAACTCAGTAAATGCCTTGTTCGTGCAATAATTAATTTATTGTAGTATGCAGACCTATGGAATTATTGGCTTTTAGGGCTTGGCCGGTCTGTTCTGTACTATGTGTAGCCAATATTTTTAGACCTCAACTGGCCTGTTCTGTACTATATGTAGCAATATTTTTAGGGCTTGGCCAGCCTGTTCTGTACTATGTGTGGCCAATATTTTTAGGGCTTGGCTGGTCTATTCTGTACTATGTGTAGCCATTATTTTTAGACCTCGACTGGCCTGTTCTGTACTATGTGTAGCCAATATTTTTAGGGCTCAGCCAGCCTGTTCTGTACTATGTGTAGCCAATATTTTTAGGGCTTGGTCAGCCTGTTCTGTACTATGTGTGGCCAATATTTTTAGGGCTCGGCCTGTCTGTTCTGTACTATATGTAGCAATATTTTTAGGGCTTGGCCAGCCTGTTCTGCACTATGTAGCCATTATTTTTAGGGCTCAGCCAGCCTGTTCTGTACTATGTGTAGCCAATGTTTCAGGGTTTAGCCAGTCTATTCTATACTATATAGCCAATATTTTAGGGCTTAGCTGGTCTGTTCTGTACCATGTGCAAGCATCCCACACTTTTGAATCCTTTGCACCTCACTGGATTTTATTGATGAGGTTCAGTGGTAATAATTGTCAACTACTTGAATTGTTACTGTGGTACAATGATTACCACCCTGGCTGCACTGTTTGAATCCTTGGCTATTCTATTCAACTACTTACCAATTCAAAACTCCGGCCGCACTTTTTGAATCCTTGACTATTCTACTCAACTACTTACCAATTCAAAACTCTGGCTGCACTTTTTGAATCCTGGATTATTCTATTCAACTACTTACCAATTCAAAACTCCGGCCGCACTATTTGAATCCTCAGCTATTGAACTACTTCAATTGTTTGATGCTGACAAAATGATCACCACTGATCCAAAACTCCAGCTGCACTTTTTAAATTGTTGGCTATCCTATTCAACTGTAGTCTGTTGTGATGATACTGGAAAAATTAATTCAAAACTCTGGCCACACTTTTTGAATCCTTGATGATCCTAACTTTGGCTGCACTTTTGAATCCTTGTCACCTTGCTACATTATGGAGTGGCATAATAATTCTCAACAAGTTGAATTGTTCATGGCACAATGATCACCACTGACTCAAAACTCTGGCCACACTTTTTTGAATCCTCAGCTATCCTATTCAACTACTTGAATTGTTATGCTGAAAAAATGATACCACTGATCCAAAACTCCCGCCACACCTTTTGAATTGTTGGCTATCCTATTCAACTGTATTCTGTTGCAATGATACTGGAAAAAATCAATTCAAAACTCCGGCCGCACTTTTTGAATCCTTGGCTATCCTATTCAACTACTTGAATTGTTATGATGATACTGGAAAAAATCAATTCAACCCCAGCCAGGCTTTTGAATCCTTGACTATCCTATTCAACTACTTGAATTGTTACTCTGGCAAAATGATTAGTTCCAATTAAAAAACCCAGCCACCACCCTTTGGGATCCCTGGCAGCTTGCTACATTAGTGACCAGAACACCAGAACACAGTAGCATAACAATTAGTTGCAATTCAAAACTTCGGCTGCACTTTTTGAATCTGGCAATGTTATTCATTTACTTGGCAAGTCCCAATACAAGACTAGAGCCCCACTGTTTGACTGATGGCTACATAATTCACCTACTTCACTTAGGGTAGTTACAATTGGATACTCCAATCACACCATTTGACACCTTGGCTATCAAGGCTCTGTCTACCCTATTCACATTGCTATGTACTAATAAGCAATCATCAAGATAAGTAAATCTACTCAACTCAACCAGCAAATACTGGACTAAGAACTGTTGAACTAAGAGTAAGAATATGACAATGAAAGATAGTAATAAAAGAGAGTACATGTCAGCTTGCACTGGGTGCAGGGCACAATACTATGTGGGAAGTATTGAATAAATATCTTGAAGGTACTCCTAAAAATTCTAACATAATTTCTGCCATGTATTTAGGCAGTATTGGATGATGTAAGCAGAATAAGTCTGGATTGGTATTCAACTGATATAGAGTATGCATGCTAAATACAGTCAAAATGCTATTAGAATACATCTATTGTAATGCTTGCATACTGCCAGGATATGGTCAAGAAACCAGTGATGATGTATAGAAACCTGGATTCAAGATAACTTTTGAATACTATAAGCAAGTTATTTTTGAAGTATTGATGGAATCCACTTGGATGCTGGTAATATACAGATTCCGATACTAATATAATAATAATATAAGATCACAGCATGAGTACTAAAGGTATTGTACAGCAGGAAATTGTCAATGCATAATATTACAATGATTCATATTAAAGAATTTTAAGATACTTCTGCAACAATAGTCAAGAAGTATTCAAACAGTATGCTGCATAATATGATACTTCCAGGATGCCAACAGTGCAGTATTGAAATGAAATGTGACACCTGTCATACAATAATGCTTAGATGCTAATGTAGAGGTACTGTACCATTTCTATATTGTTTGGTTGGCAATATTGTTAATGAGTCTCAAGGCTTAGCACACCCTTTGGCACAAAGCTATGAGTAAAGCAAGATCTGGAAGACAAACCAATGCTTAATCACTCCACATACCCAATTTTCTCATCACTGAAAGTCTGAAGCACTTGTGACCTCAGCTCCATACCCACCCCAGTGGGTGGCATCTCAACAACATCAGCAAACTCTGGGCCAGCTCAGTAGTGTTAGGGGTTAGGATCTGCTCTGGCACATGGTCATGTGCTATCCACCTTTTTGGGTTTAAAGTCCATTTACACAAGTCCAATAGTGAAGGTTTCGAACAATGCAAGATAATTGCACTATGTGCCCACCATAACACTTTATGGTCGAGAACAGTTCTTGCAAACCACTTTTCTATGTTACTGGTAAGACACCCTTTTTTTCCTGGGGTTTCCTCTTGCCATCTCACTTTTACCACACTTGAGTGGTTTTGTTCAGGCTGACCTTGAGGGTCACCGAATGGCTCATTGCATGCCCTGACATCTACATAGCACTACATAGTAGAAGTCTAACCATTTTGGAAAATCCTTAGTACCTTGCCAGCTTAATATGATAGATGTCTCAGGGGTGTAGTCTACTAGTGCTTCAAGGTCCAGTTTGAAGAACCAGAAAAGGACCAAGGACTGAACCAAACTGTAACCAGTTCTATAGGACCATCCATCATGGTCCTACTGGTCCTAGCACCAGTCCAGTTCATAGTTCACTTAGTTCACACAAAAGAATAAAACTGACTAGGACTGGCTAAAACTGGTACCAAGTCACTAAATTATGTACACAATATATAATTAAAACTAATATAAATAAGGATAGTCCTTGAAAATTGTGGGAGGTTTGCAAGGGTTTATATATCCTGTGGCCATGCATGGGCCATTTGGTTGTGTTTGCAGCCAAACATGTGACTTTGTTGGTTGCTTGTCATCATCATCCCACACTGGCAACTTTAATGACTCCCACCACCCATCACCAACTACCACCACTCCCCTTGACATTGATGCTGCCTCCCCTCCCTCTGTCACACACCACTCTCACACCCACCACAATGCCAACAACTAAATGCATGGCCACAACTGTGCCATGTCACAAACAAAATGGGCCCAAATGATGTCTAGTGTTGTTTGGGTCCTAGGTAAGTTTTTCATGTTTCTTTTATTGTTTTTTTAAGACTAACTAACAAGTTTAATTGATTATTAGGTTCTAAGTTAATGACCACAATTTTACAATGCATGAAACAACATACCCCTGCACCCACTGCTGCGAGCCTCTGCTCACATGGTGGAACACTGGCATAGGTGCTACATGTGTGGGTGTGATGGACAACAGCAACAAAGGGAGCAGGAGTGCCAGGGCAGGCACAACAACCACAAAGGGAACAGCCTCGAAAGGAGAGAAAAGGGGACCAAAATGACAACAACAACAACAACAACAACAACAACAACAACAACAACTCAGCACCTGCCCCCAGCCTTGTGAGCAACTGCTCGCAGGGTGGATTGTGGGTGCTACAAACATCAATGACTTACAATATGCCTGATGTGTGAAAACCTGGAGCTTACCAAATGCAATATATCAAACGAGGCAAGTCAAATTCTTATTGTGGTGCATGTCTTTGGAGATATTCAGTACTTTTAGATGACACGAATGCCATGCCTTTGTCAAGCTTGGAATCACCATGGTTTGTGGGTTCAGAGCCAAAACTAGAGACCTTTACTCTCAAAACCTCCACATCTCCCATAGTATGCAGTCCTGGGAATTACAATGAAGAGCACAGATTAATCTCTGAACGGACAAACAGCATTGGGTCTGGAACAGAGTTGATGCATCCCAGTCTTTGCACAATTGTCCTTCAGTATCTTGCTGTCACATGCTACAAACCCTTCAACATACTTTTCAACGAAGAAAACCATCCATCTAGTAGAATTTTCAACCAGTAGGAAAGACATAACATGGATTTACCATGAATAAGGATGCAGTTTCTTAACTACTAGCTCACCATAGTAGATGACCATTTGGAAATGAAAAATTACATGCAATTTGATATTCAACTTGTCTTGGAGATAGTAACTAACCACAACCGATGCACATAAGAGCAGTTGCTGCGGATGCTTTGACCATTAGATAGGTGCTGTTCCATGACCCAGCAAAAGCATAAGTACATTGTTATTCTTGTACACCTAAGCGCTGACCAATGAGATATGTGAGCATAACAAAAGGAACTTCGTCCATCATCAACTTGGATACTGACCTTTTTCAATGCTCTTGATCGCTTGTTTGGGTTGTAGTTTTTCTGGGCTGTCTTTATCAAAACCCAGGATGGCTTGTTGTCAGCAGTGATAACAAGCTGACGTTCCCTCCCACTGATATCCCGGATCCGATGTCCTATCTCAAATGGGCAACCAAGATGAACCAGTTCATAGCCACAGCTGGCGTGTAAAATTTCCCCGGTGACTGGTGATTCTGTGAATGAAGAGGTCACTGGGTTTCAGCCCAGATAGAGCAGCAGCAGTAGGTATAGTATCTCTGGATTGATCACCTGATGACTCGAACCACCCAGTTTCGCCGGGGGCATTGTAAAATGCAGTGTGGTTTCGGCTGAAGGTCCCCTAACAAGAGATCAGCCAGCTTGAAAAGCAATGAATGAGACCAAATTTCAGGGACACAGACCATGGTATTGCGGGGTTCCTGAAGATGCTGATGAGATACTGAAACAAGGTAATTCAAGTTACAAAGGAAAAGTGCACAGCTTGATCTTCCCACTGGATAGCCCCCACTTTTCTTGGATTACTGTTGGGTTGCACTTCATGAACCACCTGCGAAAATATTAAATAAAACAAGCTCAAGTATGACAAGGAAATGGGCTCACCTCTGACACTGCTGGATCCAAATTTGAATCGCTATTCACTAATTCGGATTGGTTGTCTTGGCTGCTACAACTGAGACAGGTGTGGAAAGGATAAGACTAGAACACACCTTGATGTCCCATTATCAGGAAGATTATGTTCTTTTATAATTAGGAATGAAGAGACAGGAATTGTTAATCTTGTAGGAAGATCATCCCAGTCAATAGCCATTGTAGCCCTTCTGGTCTTCATTGGAGTGACCGTTGCTCCAGAATTGATAAACTCCAGTAGTGACATGGGTGGTAAGATTGAAAGTGATTCCCTCAAGCCTGAGTGGCACTCTCTGAATTTGATTACGGATCAACCTTCGATCATAGTGACTTGCACGAGGCATCATGATAAAGCTAAGTATTACAAAGGGATGCGCACTGTGCATTGGTACTAGTACAAAGGCAATCGTCTCCTTTGCAGGACCATCTAAAGCGGGCTTTGTTTCATTCTGTGAAGATTTGTATGATAGATATATATGTAGCCGCATTGCAATTGCTCGACTGGTTTTGGCTTTCCTAATAACTTCCAGCTAGCGCACTGAGGTAACATATCGCGACATCCATATATCTGAAAAACTTGTTTCCCACTGCCCTCTACCCTAGAATCTACAGATTCCAATGGCGAATGACTGATACATCACACACTCCTCCTTGGCCAAAGAACGAGCCTCTTGCTTGAAATCAAATTCTTCCATCCACATGAGCCCCACTTCTGAGCCGTTCACTAGATAGCTATGAACTAAGTCGTGAGTAGGCAGAATGTTTGGGGAACTAAACTGCCTTCATGGCGACACTTCATTTAAGATCAAGGGTAGATAACTGGCAGAGATTATGGTCAAAGGTAGTAGTATGAATGAATGAGAGCACCTACCTAAGTGTCGTAAGTCGTACGTGATCTCAAACAGAATGACGTTGGATAGCCACCAAGTGACTAACATTGGTTGTTAGAAGTGGATGAACGTGAAAATCCCCATCGATTGTGTCGAATAGAACTCGACGCAACTCGACGATAAACAGTAGAAGAGACGGAAGAAATCGATTGAGATCGACCCTGTAGTATATTTCCAAGCAAAGAGTACGATCGATTGGCTTCGGAGATGAAACAAGATCAGAGTCGGCGGCTTAAGGGGGGAAAATATTGGTGCACAGAAAGTATGGATTGTGATGAAAAATGACGACGTGACGACATGTGCGAGCGTGGAACTTCCAGGAGAAGTAGAGTGAATATTTATATTGGGAATCTTGGTTAGGGCAGTGGTCGAAGTGGAGCCTGATCTCTACGTGTTCAGTTGTTATGGTTTTGTATCTACAGAGTGGAGCAGAAAGTCATCATAAATCAGCAATGAGTTGAACGACACTAAGTCTAATTCTGGATGACCGACACTAAGTCTTGGTCATAAACGAGGGATAAAAGATGCTAAGTCCACTTTGTCGCAACCCTAGATATTATGTTTCGGTAGGCAGGTGTCGTTCAACGTTCTTGTTCAGCCATAGCGAGAGAGGGGAATTGTTTGTGGCCAGGGGGCTGCAGTAATTTGCCCATCACGGTGAATAACGTACTCGGTGTCAGATACCGCCAGTGACAATTCCAGAGGCAGAGAATATTCGGCTAGTTACTGCAATTCCACAACTGACTGAAAGGATATAGTTGGCAACAGTTGTTGAAGCTGAAGTCTCAGACTACGTGGGGATAAATCGATCGAAATCGTCCCTGTAGTATATTTCCAAGCAGAGAGTACGATCGCTGCGAAGGGAGCGCAAGGGGTATATGTGACCTCGCCCGAGCCTGCAATCCTGCAGATCATGATCAATGAGCACCAGTCATGTCGCCGAAGGATGTCTCATAGTTCGATGCCTGATGATCCTTCACAAGGCGGAAGCGTCATTGAGTCATATACGATATCTGACTGAACATTGGACAGCCATCGAGTGATTAGCGTTTGACATTGGATTAATGGCAAGCAGTGCAGGCTCTCGCTACACAGGTGAAGACTACCTGGAAGCGATAAGGGTAGTCAGTGACGATGAACCGTGATGCAGTTAACTGGGGCATAATCCCTTGTTTCACAACCAGCACCGAAGCCTGCAGTCCTGCAGCACAACAGCTACCAATCGCAAGCGTTGTGTCACCGTTTGGAAGTCAGAAGTCAACTGACTCGACTCATCCAACTCAGTGGAGGATTTCGGGTAACTCCGAGTCCGATCGACCATAATACTAATACACACGACACAACACGACACGATATGACAAGTCATCCACTGACGACCTATGCGGGAATGCAAGGGTCTGGCGTTCGGATTAACTCAGGATTGTACATGTGATGCTTCTTGTCTGGATATGTATCTTTCGGTTTGATTCAAGGTCTCATCGATCTCATCTCGCAGTATCGTGCCCACTAGAAATTCGTAATCTTGCTACAATTCGATGTTTCTCATTTTCATGGCCGATACGAATGTGCTTACAGCTTGTTTCGGATAAATGTTCGCTTCAATTTGCAGTTTCTCAATGTATCGACGCAGCAACTTGTTACCCCTGTGTCGCACTTTCCGCGGGACTCATGTTTGCTTGAGCATGGATTCTAGGATTACAAAACTGGGATTTACTTCTACTGAAATATTCAGCGGTGTCATTCGAGAGAATGGGTTGTCAATTGGATAATGTGGTATGTATACATGTCGCTCATTGGTTTGAAGCGTTTTAACCTTGACGTTTTGCAGTCCGATTTCCATTCTATTTTATTATAACTATGTCAGCAGCCCCTTCAGTGTATTTGGACCATTACAAATGGACCAACTAATGGTGGCTTTAAGCTGTGTTTAATG
>QLOJ01001976.1:0-16602 GCA_003313625.1 Tricholoma saponaceum | reverse complement strand
CTCATGCCAGCAGTAAATTCGAAAGATTGATCTGTCATTGACAGTCAACCCAGAATTCCATTGAAACAATTACCTTGCTTGCAAGGTCTCTCCACCCGACAATAAGCTGTGCCGTGCATTTCACAACATGTACAAAGCCCGGTCATCTGGCTGCCCGTGTGGCATTTTTAGACTGCAAAAAAGAAAACTACTGATACCACAGCTGGAGCCTGGAGACAGTGTGCTCATCGAGATGTCCAGTGTTAGTGGTTGGGTAACAGTTGTACAAAATGCAACTGTCCATTCAGCAGGTGACATAACACTACAAGACATAGTTAAGTGTAGTACCCTAAAGTGATGTGGATGTACATGATGAGCAGACGAGGTTCCACTCATACTGAGACGACAGAGGGCCGGCTGCCCGATAAGCAAGGTTTCCGCCGACGCTTGCGGCGGCACCTAGTGTATATGTGTGGCCACTTTGCAAGTCAACCCCTGAACGCCTCGCGCATCTTCATCGTGCCCACTTATACATTGATTCTCGTCTAGAGTCTCACCATCTCCGGTGAGTCACGGTGAGTAAAGAGGACTACTATTGATGTAAAACCTATCAAGACTTATTTTGTAAAGAATTACGACTCGGATGTTGTAAGTGACTTTCCGCTGCTTCCCGGCTTCGTTTGATGGGATCGAATTAGACAGATCGAGTCTCCCCTCCATCAATTGTCACTTCTGCGAGACCGTGTTGGCTATCTGTAGGTGGTACTGGTGATATGTTATACCTCTCCACAGCAATAATCAGCTGCATCAGTTTCAACCTTCCCTCGAGCCGACTCGGATACTATCATGTCGATAGGCCTACGCGACAGGCTCTGCCAGCGTTTAGTTTAGTTTTATCAGTGATCCCATGCCGAGCCTACAATGCTGACATACCTCAACTGAGGTGGCCATGGGACTTTGCCACTGCATTCGGCTTAGACAACTAAACAAAGCTGTTGGGAAGGGGCCTATCGACATGATATCGGCTGTACCATCTAACGCGCCTGTTTTGTACTCGATGTCTGCAGCAAAGAGAAGATGTGAGTTTTTGATGACGGCGCCGCAGTGGGCTTGCACCTTCTTGTGCGAGGGTCTGAGCTCTACACCTTTGCGCACTATTCACTGAACCGCATACCATACGCATGCAAGGACGGCTGCCAATGGCTCGCACATATAGCTGAGAGAGTACACAGAATTTCATGAGCATAGGTATGTCTTTGAAGTTTATGCGTTGAAGATTTTTGATTACATATGGTTGAAATGTCGCCTCTCTTTGCTGTGGACTAGGAGAACTCTGGGTAGAAGTCCACATCATTTTGAACGACTGTCTTCAAAATCGTATTGGAGGTTGGTATCGATAGGTAGATGAAAATTCGGAACGAATCTTGCTGTTCTTTCTTAGTATCTGCACGGTCATGAGCTTGACTGATACTATGGAGTCACGGAGGCTATCACCAGCTCATCTGTGATGCTGACTAGGCGGCAGGCCATATCTTAGCTTCCTCGTGCAGGAGTTGCTTTTCTGTGCTTATACGGGCCGTGTTTCCGAATTTCATTCAATGCATGGCTATTATTGGGTCGACGAAAATGGTGCAAGCAGATCCTGGGAGTTTCAAGCGCGTGTTGGCATACTAAGGTCAAATGGTCAAAATACATCGACTTCAATTCGCTACTCATTCCTTGAGCCAAACTGTTGGTGCTAACCGTCGGACGTCCGATTCTGCAAGTCTCGTCTTTTCGAAGCCCCTCTATGCACTCACCCGAATTTGGCCCATTTTGCAGTAAAGTATTCAAACATTCACTCCACATATAACTATTCGTACTGCCAGCAGACGTTGTATTATATCTCGAATAACATCTAAAAAAAAACCATGTTTGATATATTTGCTGATTCTAGAATGCGTTCGTTGCGTTTATAAAGTGTATCGTGTAACCCAGAGCCAGAAACCAAAGAGAGTAAAGCGAGGTGAAATCCGACGGAGCGGGAGGAGTGGGGTGGGGGAGGGAAAGAAAAAATAACACCAATAATTCACCACCCATCTAAAAAGGACCATCACCTAAAGCTGGCTCATATGCGCCTCCTCCCCTTCCCGCCCATTCACCCGCCCTTCCCCCTTCACCCCAACAAGCTCCAACATATGCTCCACCACCTCCTGCGGTGCCGTCACATGCCAGCTCGCCAGCGTCCTCTTCCCTCTATGCCCCACCGCAGTGGTAAACACACCCTCGGGCCGGATGGCCAGCTCCACAGGGGGGTAAGTCCTTGAAGATCCGTTCCCTTCGACGAGCGTTACAGAAAGGGGGGCTTCCATGGTGACTCGGGGTTGTTTTGGGCCGCTTGGGAAGAGCAGGAGTGCGCGGAACATGTCTTCGTCGGTCTATTCCGCGGGTTGCGAATTGTAAGTAGGGGGAGGCAAAGTGGAAGATTGAAGAGAACTAACCTTGTCGTCACCAGCACAGAAGATAAATTCTGCATCCGGGTTCTGATATAAAATCCGTTTCACAATCTCGCCCTATATATAATCAGTTTGCTGCAGAAGGAAAAAAGAACGATAGCGCACTTTATTGATAGCAATCGGCCGGACTTCCAGATTCTTCTTCCCGACAAGCACTGTCCATAAACACCATGTGAATACAGGAAATACAAGGGAACAAGGGAATCGTACCCTCGATGGGCCGTTTATGAGCCAAATTGTTCTCCAGCAAGTCCTGGCACTGCCTGCACTGGAACTGGCTATCGAGCGCCGCGCGTAGAGATATTAGTATCACGTCCAACCAAAAAAAATTGGACAAAAAGTACCCACCCCCATTCCGGATCGCTCCCTCGATAATGCCAAGTAATAGAACTCTTCTTCGTCTCCAAACGACTTCCCGTCGTCCTCTACACACCACACCACAAATAGGAACTCCATCAACTCACATCCCTCTCCAAAAAAAAGGCAAAAATCACCTCAGTATAATACTTGAATATCTCCATAACCTCCCCCATCCACTCCATATCCAAACTCTCCGTGAAATTGACCCACTGACCCTTCGGCTCCCGCACGAACCCGCCATGTTCCGCACTGAACCCTACATTCTGGAGATGGCCGAGATGCTGCTCCAGGAACTCCTGATCGCGTCCAGATATAATATACACGATATTCCGAGGGTCCGCAGAGAGCCGCTCAAGCGCTTCTAGGGTCCCAGCTGTCGGGATCGCCATCGACGGAGTCTTTACTATCGGTGCTAGTGTGCCCTTATATCCCCATTAGTACATGCATGTTTTCCGCGATGAGACGAACGAAAAGGGCGATATGGATGAAAGAGAGAAAGTAAACACATACATCATAATCAAACAAGAACAACCTCTTCCCAGCAGCATGATACATTTTTCCGAGATCTTGGTGTGAGATATACGGCGTCTGGCGCGCCTGGCCCTGTCCGTCCATCCGCCCGAGCAGCATCTTGACAAGGACGCCCGCCCACGTGTGTGAAGTGTGCGTCGTGACGACTTTGTAAAGTGTTTCCTGCCTTAAGGCTTTCTCCTTGGAAGACATCAGGAGGCCTTTGTTGATAGCGGCGGATACGTCCTGGTGTTCGCGTTAGCTTATTCGTATATAAGTATGTCCATAGTCCAATGATTTATACACCGGGGGAGGAAGGAAGGAAGAAGTAACGTACCCCAAGATTCCACGGATTGACCAAAAGTGCATCTTCCATATGCTTGCTAATACCCATAAATTCACTCAACACAAGTGGCGAATTATTCGTCCTGCTTTGGGCAATCACAAACTCCATACTGGTAGTATTCATCCCGTCCCGGAGCGGCGTGATCACAGCAAGGTCAGCTACACTCAGCAAAGCATAAAATTCATCTTTCTTCAGGGTTTGGTGGCTACGATTTATTTATTTGTCAATGCAAAAGGGAAGGGGAAAAAATAAAACGTACTAATGATGAACAGGGATAAAATCCAGACTCCCATACTCACCGTTAATATGGGCAACGAGCTCGCTGATCTGCCTCTCGAGTTTCGGAGAATCAGTCAGCGCGGGCGAGGTCACTTGGATCATGACCACATTCCCGACCCACTCCGGGTAGTCTTGCAGGAGTTTTTCAAACGCGCGAAGCTGTGGAGTTTTTTTTAGGGTCTTTTGGTTCGTGGGGTTGGACCACAAACCTTCTGGAACACACCCTTGACGACGTCGAGTTTATCGCGGCCTACGACGATCTTCTTGCCTTCGTAAAGTGTTCTAAGCGCCTCAAGTTTCGGCTGGATCCCTGGGCGCATCCTACATCGAATATCAATTATCAGTAACGCGAAATAAATTGAAATAACCAATTTACACATCTCGCCCGACACGTTCAGCGTCAACTCCGACAGGGCAATGCATGACAGCAGACACATGGCCCTCGACATCAATACCCATCACCCCGCCGCCGCGAGATGTCGTCGATGTGGTGGACTCGTACCCACACACGCGGACACACGTAGATGTGAAGTGTCTAGAGTAGGAATAGGTCTGGAAACGAGTAAATATGGTTGTTTTACAAAGGGGAGAGGAAGGGAACGGACTTGGAAACAGATGAGGTTGGCACCAAGCATGCCGTCTAGGATCTCTTTGCGGCCTGATTGAAGGGAATTGTTAGAAAGAAGTGACGGTAGGAAGGCAGGGACATACGAGGAAGACACCGGAAAATCTCACTACTTGGGAAAGGAGTATGCACGAACAGGCCCAGGACGACATCTGGGATGAATTCGCGTACGAGTCTGGCGTCATGTATTTAATAAGCTTATGTGAGTATGGGGACATTATATAATCGCACCTAGGGACTAGGAGGAGATGGTAATCGTGCACCCAGATAAGATCTCCAGGCCTATACACCTCTGCGATCTTTCGTGCAAAAGCGGCGTTGGCACTCTCGTAGTAAGGGTAGTGGGAATCAGCAGATGCGTATTCCGTGGCAACATCCTGCCAGAGCAGATAGTGGAACAACGGCCACAGGACTAAATACGTTAAGTTTGGATTGGGAAAAAAGTGGTAATGACTCACTCTGCTTGCAATACCCATCATAGTGACCATGGGCAACCCTATCATCGAGCCAGACAGGAACGTACGTCGTCTGACGCTCGTCATCAGGGTCACTCTCTTTTGGCTGATACGTTTTCAGCGCTTCATCCAGCCTCTCTCTATCCTGGGCTGAAATGGTGTCGGGAGGGATATGTTCGCCAGGAGTTGGAGAAATTATATCGCCCGTCCATCCGATGATAAGCTGCTCATGTGTAGAGCTCAGAGAACGAATACCAGAGATCATGGCAGCATGGCCATAACGAGGGTTGATTGTCCAGGCAGAAGATGATTTTGAGTCTGCTTCGCTATCGGCATCGGCAGCCAGGACTGGTGGAGTTGGTGGAGGGCTTAGTACGCCAGGGTGAGAGTTGAGAGTTGCGGTGATGGGAAGGTAATGGCAAACGTGAAGAACTCGACCAGATAGAGGAATACCATTTTCTACAAGTTGAGCTTCCAAGTGACGAATGTCGATTCTTACTTGATCGATAGAAATGTCGTCTCCTTGTCTTGTGTATGGCTCGGAGAATGAGTCCATTGTAGTTGATGGTGATAAAAAGATGGAAAGCGAGGATTGGTTTATATGTCAATGGTGGAAGTAAACCCAATCCTCGATCAGTTGACTCTTCAGTAACACCGCTGTCCACTTTTCTCAATATTCGCTCAATTTGGAAATAAAACCGAGTTATCGTACCTCCTCGATCGTCCTAACCATGTGAACTACTTGATATCTACTTGATAACTACATCGATCCCTTCCTTCTCTCCCTTTCGGGTCTTTCATCCCTACTTTCTTCATCTCTAGTCCTCAATCAGCTTCACCATTACCTTTAACTGCAACCCTTTCTCGGAATTTCCCCCCATCGATCCAATTCACTTGACAACCGTGACGCGGCGTTCTGATAGTACTCGCATGGACCTCGGATCATACTAGGACCAAGTCTGGCCATCGACTCTGGACTCTCGTCCTCATTGTGTCACAAACATGTGCGCTCATAACTCCGGCATCCAAACCTGGTTCAGTTACTCACCCGCTAGCCACCACGGCGGCGGTCAGCGTAACATTTTCTGTTTTCACGTTGGATGATATCAAATGGCGCCCTCTGCTATTTTTGGTGTTGGATCCATAGCTATGCGGAGCTCCTTCATGCGTCTTATCGCTTCCAGACCATGTCTAGACTTGTCCCTTGCTGTAAGGTTAAGACTCTCGCGATCTAAACAATCACTGTCGGTGTATCCATTCAAGCTACAGCTTACGCCTGAATCATATATGTCTGACTGCGTTCGACTCCGGAGGTCTTACTATTATCTCTCTCCTACCTAATCCTACACGACCCTGCTATAGGGTCAACCCGGGCTCATTCGCGGTTCGACTTCCAGGCAAAGGATTGTCGCTTCCCTTATCAGAAGGTCAGCGAAACGGGGGATACAACGAGTCTCGGGTCGACATGGATCCTACTGCAAATGCCAGCCTTGTTTCTAGTCTGTTTCCTATCCGCGTACTCCCTGCTAGTGTATTGGTTTAGGATCAGCCATATGAGCTAGACTCATTCGCGTGGTACTGGGTTCGACTCCCAGCGGGAGGATCGTCGGCTTTTGATGTTTTCTTCTTCGCCACAATATCTCTTACTTCCATCTGATTTCGGCACCATTAGCAAACAAATTAAAACAGAGCACTGAAGCTCGAGCGGGCAGCCTGAGGGTACATACTGTACCCGGTCTATTTCTCATCCACATACGCCTCTTAGTGTATTGGCTGGCAGCAATGATCCAAACTTGCGTGAAGCTGAGTTCGACTCTCAGGTGGGTCAATAAAATTGAGGGGGACAAGTTTTTTGTTTTGTTTTATCGTTTCTTTCTGCAGTATCGAGACAAAAAGTGAAAAAGGCTGGTATAGCAAAGTAGATCCAATTGTAAGCTCCGTTTCGTTTCACATGCTTGCTGTGTACAGCTTACGGTCACTGGCAGTAGTTTGCAGAAATTGCTTGCACCTGGATGCTTCACGTAGTGGCTTCGATCGAATTCATCTCGTCTTTTCCATCAAGCTCACTGATAATAATCCATCTTCTTCCAAAAGTCTGCCTGATATAATCTTGCCACCAAATTTACAAGTCGACGTCTCACCAGTGCAATCACTAGATGGTCCAACACAGTACCATTTATTCCTCCACGCCTAGATAGATACCTGTTTCACAAAACCATCACACTCGTCGCTCACTAAAGTCTAAGCAGTATCATTCAAATCTTTGACTTGGACAAACTATCCATTCTAATACCCCGCTAGCACACATGTTCGGGCTGCTGGTTTAAGCCTTGTGCTGGACGCGATGGCGTGAACTTGGGTTCGACTCCCATAATCGGATTCCATACTCGGTCGACTGCTTTTGCCTTTGGGAACACCGCAGCATTGTACATTATTAGTGCATCGGTTTTCATCTACATGCAAGTCTCTGTTAGCGTAACAGTCAAGATTGCAACTGTTCTGGACTTGTCCGTGGTTTATGTGCTTCTGGGTTCGACTCCTAGGCACGGTACTTATTCAATAGCCTGATCTCGCTATGTTTTTTATGCGGCACTTACCCGCTTTCCGAGCTCATCAAAATTTCTTTCTCAGTTGCAGACTCCAGAGACAGTCTCTGACCTTTCCACGTTCACCACCATCCTTCAAAAAACTCCAGTCAAACTGCTTTTCACAGCCGCACTTCAACCTTCAGCCTGAGCTTACCTGTTGTGAGCTGGACGTTGTTACGTGATGCTCAGGCTAGGCTCGGCTCCCACAGAAGGATCCAACTTACCTGCCAGTGTGAGTTTCTTATCTTTTTATGGTGAAGAAATGTGAGCTCAGCGATTGATTCTAAGTATATTTAAAAATAATGGACTATCATCCTTGGCAGCTATGGCTACACAGACTGCTAGATTTCTGGGCCTCACGCTAAAAGCCATCCAAAGTCTCCAGGTGACAGAGCCCTTTTGCAAGCGCTGGCAGATCTGTCTATGTAAAATAAGATTCGAGCTCCGAAACGCAGTAACCGGTAACTAGCGACGAACTATAAGTATAGCTAATCACGTGGTGAATAGTTTTGAGTGTGACATTTGCAACATTCTTGCTAGCATTATCATGATGATGTTCAAGCCACAGCCCGATACTTATCAGATCTTCACAGCTCATGACTGAGACTCCGACTCCTCATGTCTGATCCCGTGCATCTGCATTTTGAATTTGTCTTTTCAACCCTGCATGCGCAGCACTCGGAGCTTCATACCAATTGTTTTTGTACATTCGACCCTGCAGCACTGACGGATCTTCCCAGCTCACGACCTCTCACGGCTCGGCGTTCTGCATATGTTCATTCGACCCTGCATCACTTGACAATGATTTGTTATCGTGGATTCCATATCTTCACAGTTCATTGTATTTACACCCCTGAAGCGATTACCGTGGATCCACCCTACGTCCGATTTGTATACATCACTCTGCAGCACTGACAGATCTTCCCAGCTCACGACTCGGCGCTCTGCATATGTCCTTTCAACCCTGCATCAATGATTGTTATCGTGCATTCGTCCTACTCATGATTCCATATCTTCCCAGCTCACAACTCGGTGAATTGTACCTACACCGTGACTCCCGGCCGTGCAGCACTGGTTATCGTCGACGTCTGATTTGCGCACGACCCTGAAGATCTGTCAATTTGCACATACATACAGCCCTACGTGTAAATTTATATCTAGATTCTAAATGATGCAGGGCTAGAGTCCCGTGGGTTCAAACGAAACACGAATGCAAGTACCATGTAGCTGTGACACGAGACATAAATATTTCTATTTATTTCGCCATTTACAATTTTTGCTGCACTCCTTCATCCACTGACCCAACGTAATATCATTTCCTGTTCTTGACTAGTACTTTATGCCTGTTACAGTATAGAAGAACACGTAGTATGCCACCGTAGTGACAACGCATTCAAGTTGCAAGTTGCCGAACGCGCTCACGTCACGTGCACACATGTCCACTTGGAAAACAATATTGATACCGCGACCGTCTGCGGCTTAAAGACCAGGTTTCGAGGATTTGACCACTCTTAGCTCTTTCCTTCCCCCCACCATCTCCCCCCACCAGTTCCCCAAATCCACCACCAAATTCACAATGAGAGTCCAAACAACTCCTCTCACTGGCCCTACACCCCAACGTCTTCACATCAACCTCGCCACAGATGTTTCGAACAGTCATGGGTTACCGAGACATCGAGGAGCTCATCCTACACACTCAACAACGGTGGACACGGCTTACATAGCCATCCCAATAACGTCACAGCGACCGATGACAACGTCGGCGAGGACTCGAGATTGGCCTCATGCTCAGGCCTATCCCCTTGCCCCTGGGCAGCCCCGCGCGACACTCGACAACCATCCAGGCGCCACCGAAGACACCCAAACACCACGACCAATGTTTCCTCCTACCCCATATTCACAGATGTCCCAGGCAGCGCCCGCCACGACAGCACAGCGGTGGTCGGAGCTACCACCACTCGACTTCAGCAAACCACCTCATCGTTGCGTCCCACTTCCACAAACAACACCAGGACCAGTCACTCTCAACCCCATCCTCGCATACACCGACCGGCGCACTGCGCAGAACGAGCTGAACGTCTCTCAACGACGGCCAATCGACGTCCACCAACATCATATTTGCGCACCAGCCACAAACCCCAGCGTAGGGTCAGCAACTATATTGCTACCGAATGGCCGAGGAATTACGGTACACGCATGGCACAGAGGTCACAGCTTTGTCACGGTTGGAGACATGCTAGATGCCCTGGATACGATGCTCCTTGGAAAACCGTCGAGTGAGCTGTCTCTGCCTGTGGAGGTGATGTGTGGCCCAGCAAGATCGTGTCCATGCTTGAGTGCGGCTACCGCGCTCCATTCCTTGCGCAGACAGTATGAGTGGGCGGGGTTTACGAGGAGTGAGGAGGGGTTCGACATCTGGGATCTCCGGATCGGTTGAGAGAAGCCATCTTGGATCCTGTCAACTTGTCCGCTAAATCTGTGTCCGCTCAGAATGAAGGTTATTCTGGATGAGGTTGGTCGTCTCCAAAGGTCGGTAGTAAGCAAGCACAACTAAAATCTGGTGATATTGCGCGATTGCGAGTAGCCATGATGACCAGTTACGTATACCTGATGGGCAAACAGGACAGGGAAGACGATCTGTGGTACTGTGGCTTGTGATAAATGGTAGTTGCTTGTACAGTCTGCTAGCGTAGTAGAATCTAAGGGAAGGGAAACTTAGCCGTAAGGCGTATGGTCGCAGATAAGTAAATGTGCTCACAGTCGCACGAACCCGCCATCCTCAACCCCGTGGAATCGGCAATGTCTGGCATATATAAACCCTAGTTCAGGGTTAGTGACAACACAGCCAATAAACGGCTGAAATTTCAGTGGTCGCTCCTAGTGGATGCATGCCACCATGAGAGATGACCTCGAACGAGATACTCTCCAAAAAACATCTTAGGGGACTGTCGCTCCTGTGATCTAGCGTGGCTATGTCCTCGCTTCAGCAGGGCTAGTACGTTTCATTCTCTGCACAGTCGGCCTGGGGAATCTTGGTAAGGGATTAAGGGAGGAGTCCGATGTGGTATCCATGGATTGGTGATGTCGAGTCGAACTATAGCCTATGCTTACTCAGGATCGGCACAACGTAAAGGTTTTAGAAATGCCTCACTGCGTTTCGCCAACATCCTTACTGGATGCAAAATGTTAATGAGAAGGTCGTCCATTGAGAAGGAGTGTTATGAGCAATTGAATCTAGGATGATGAATGTCACAAAGACATAGTAGTCCGGAACAAGCGAGACGTTGTCGTCTGTGTGTTTGGTCGCGGCAAACTTCAATCAAGTTGGGGCAGTGACAAACCTTCGAAGTCAACACAACGACTCACTGGCACGAGGCAGTACTCATTCAATATTCATTATGTAATATTCATTCCTAATCCAATGTTGAATTTCGATCAATTGTTTCTCCATGTATGTCCTCCCAAGTTTAGGGCCGCTCCGATGCTTTTGAATCTTGCAGATATCTGTTTCCCTTGGTGTACACTGTGTACCTCACGTATTGATTGGGTCTCGCACTGGTGACTAGTCAGTTATCGTGATGGATCAGTTCAAAATCACGTTTGCCTGAAAGATGGACAAAGTGGTTCTCGGAAGCGGTCTATCCTTCGACGCATTCTGCTTCTGGGCCGGATCATCATGTCGAATACTCAATTGTTCACTGACATCCCTAAGTAGAGAAAACGCAGTATGATTTTTGAAGTTTGCAGCAAAGAATAGGTCTAAGGTGAGTTGCAACCATGCTTCAGATGCAGCAAGCAATAATTTAATTTCATCTGTAGCAGGTCTCGAAGATGTTACTTCTCACTTCTCACAATCATGACTCTCCAACCTAGCCTAGCAACGGACTCGGATGGATTATCACGTTGGTCAAGAAGTGGCGGTGCTGGGAGACCTCTTCCAAACCTGATACTACCTCAAGAACAATGTACACACGTACCGACGTTGCGAGTTCAATACCACACATCAGCTTGGGGAACTTTGATAAGGCATCTCAAGAGAGTGAATGGCCTTGGTTGACGTTGGTCGTAGAATTGACGATAGCGGACAAGCCGAAACCAATGACCATCGACTGGAATGTGGGTAATTGAGTTTCAGGTTAAGGTTGAAGTGTAATGCATTTCTCTATTTCTATTGACAGAAATATGGTACTTATTTTTTGGGGCCCTGCTGACGACATGAGCATTGAGTTCGTGTCTCATCATTAGCTCCAAGTGAAAAGTACCATGGTCGGCATCGCTCGGGAGTGTAAGTACACCTTGAATTCCCAACTGAATACCCCATTCTTCAGCAGGCTCTGAGCTTCACTACTCTCCTCAAATAAATCTTACACTCACTCAGCTGATCTGAGTATCATCTCCACATTATCCCAACAAATTCACTCACTTCGTCACCCTCATTGGTGCTGGTGCAGCCGTCATCTCGGCCGCTCCCACTCCTGATACGCTCCCTTCCGATGCTTTTGTGGCACGATCTAAGTGAGTCGGTGCTGTGGTTCTAACATGACACGTACTGATTTTGTCCCACTAGTTCAGGTTACGCTGGTCACAGTCTCCATTATCGTGAGCCGGGAGTCAACAGGATCTCAACCCGTGCACGTCCGTCTGCAGTTAAAAAGCATAATCGTCATTCCGATCATAAGGGTCACGGTACTCGCCTTGAGTACAGCGCTACCGGCCGCCATCAGCATGACAGCGCTATCGGCCACCGTCAGCGGGGTCCTTTACACCGGAGCGCTACCAGCCGCCGTCGACAGGGCAGTTTCCACCCCCGTCAGCAGGACTCTTCCCGCCAGGGCCCTTCCCGCTCCCGTCAGCAGGGTGCTGCCTACAAAGCTACAGTTGACCGTGACTGATCATGAATTGCATGTCATTTACTGTTCACAACGGAGTCTATGTGCGTCATCATCACTGTACTTTATACCCCCCTCAGACGTTCCAACACATACTCGCAGTATACAGTACGTATGATGTTCACTTCAGAATTTCTTGTTGTAGGAAAACAATGATGCCAACGTATCTCATTGCCAATGCCAATGACCTGTAAGGTTCCTTAAACTGGTATGTAAAAAGCCTGGTTCATGGACCATGGGCTAATCGAGCATTATCAAGTTGGCTAATTCATTGGTCTTCCCAGTAAAAATAACAACCATCCATCTGGAAGTCCAGGGGTCTCACTAGTGTTGATTTGATAGAGCTCACTGTACTTAAAAGTGCACAAACTACGTAGCCAAGGAATCTGAGTAACATATCCAAGTAACCGCAACATAGCAAGAAAGGCCATAGACAGTGTCTGGAGCGGCGAACATAGAGTATAGTAGAAAGTAAAGGATGCATAGAATAACTAATATTGAACCATTAACGTGAACACTCTGGTTCATGTATGAGTGATAGACCCTGAGTTGATCCATACGTAATCCTCTTACTCAGGAGTTTTCCATCGATCTCGACTTTATGATCTGTGTATTCGCGAAACAGATCATCTAGTTGGGGATTCCTCGAGATAGCTATGAGTCGCGGCAAGTCAAGTGGGACCGCCTCTCTCGCAGTCTTAGGTAATGTGCTAATAAGTGTTGCACCCAAGGCAGATGCAGTGGCAAGCACAAAAATAATGCAAGTCAACACCGGAATGGACGAACCAAATGTTGCAATCAGTTGCATGGGTTGCGTAGTAAGTACCTGCCATTCGGTCAACATTCCCTGGACAAGTGCCTGTGCCGTTCTTTCAAAGAGAATGTCGTTGACATAGCTGAGAGGGATGTTTGGCGAAAAGCCGGTGTTATCATCCCAGCTTAAGAATGGGAGCGGCGGAAGCCTAGAGGAGACAAGGTCATCGGTCAGCTGATAGTACATTGGGAGTCGTTTGTCAATGTGGAAATACGCCGTCACTGCAGACGCAGAAAGGAGAGTAGAGACATCCGAGGGATGATGGATGTATGCTTCAACGCCACCTGTAGGACTCGTCAAAGCGGTAGGAGGTAGATCTGAAGGCTGCAATGGATTGCAGTTCGTCACCACTCCTTGGTCGATCGTACATTTGCTTATTTCAAGCCGTGTAGTTGATGTACACACTAGTACATCTATGAAGCTGATCCGTGATGTGGATGACGGCGATGGGATGTGTATCTGAGCACCTTCCATCGTTGAATTGGGTGCGAGAAAGATAACGCTCGTCTGGGTCTCCACCCACCCAGGACCAACTATATTAGATGCGTTCAGATATACGGTGGAGATTTGCTGGTCATTGGAGATAGATCCGACAAGCTGCCCTCCAATTGAGATGTTGACACGTTGTTCATATGTTCCATTGGGCTGAAAATATGAAGAATTTAGGGTGACGGGATCTTGAGCACCTGAAAATCGTTTGGGTGCTGATGAACCGCAGTCAAGAGTGTGCCGTGCTGCAACAGTCTCTACCACTGCATACCAAATGGCTCGAGTGGATACCTCAGGAACAAATGGCGCGACGCTCAAGTTCAAAATTGACGGGGATATCGAAGCATTGAAAACAGTTGCCGCGTTAATCAGGGATCTACCGGCTGTCATGCCAGCATTGAGAGAACTATCCACATTAAAGGACGAGAAAGCGTGTCCCCCAACGCCTCCCCCTACCACAATGGTAGCGTTTGCTGAGTAAGGGCCAGTGTAGGCTTTATAAATCGGTGATATGGCAATGGGAGAGAAGATAGATAGCACAGAGAAGAGGATGACGATGAATGGGAGTGTTGGTGAGTTGTAACTCGATACCATTGTATATTGGACGGCGGATAACACGCTCGGTGAGCTAACCATTTTTACAGTGTGCTGCAAGGCAGTAATTGTCATCGCTGTCTCTTGCCTATCTTTCTGTGAACTCTGCCCTTCAAGCGTAGACCATGTCGTTGCCCACATGAAGGGCGTGGCGACGATCAAAGACAACGCAGCTATGGCCTGGATGATCATTACATGTGTGGACTGCACATAGGAAGCATGATGGAACACAACACTAGAAATTCTCTCCCGTGGGGTGCAGACGTGAGCTGCGGCAGTAACATTATTGATGTAAGCAGCCTGGGTGAGGTTGTGTTTAATGTTGAAGCCAGAGGAACAGTCGGCTCGAGTGACGGAGGCTATGAGAGTGATCGAGGAAATGACAGCAAGAGCAGCGACAGCTGACCATAATGCAAGAATTTGTAAGTTGAAAATGGAGAACTTCATGATGTGATGTTCACCAAAAGTTTACAGTCCAACATTGGAATCCAGGAAAACAGTTTGGTAACTTTAACGTGGAAACGAAAATTTTCCCCTCCCGATAGACGCAGTGCAGCATGTACGTTGTAACAAAGTGCTTCGTGTTCAAGGGGTATTCGGGAGAAAGAACTGGGGATTAATTTCTGGACTCCGAGTCGTTATCTTCATGAATTATGTCATGTCTACATCAAGTCTGAAAATCTGGCACGTATAGTACTTAGCTGATATCCTATTTTTCGCCGTTAGAATAAAGGTTGTCGTATCACAACGTTAACGAAAGGCTTTCCAACTTACCGCACAGGGTCTAAAAAATCACACTGCGGGAGCCAACTTGTTTTTGAGCTTTTTTAATCGAAATCGTACCACATTTTACTAGTACTTAGTGCACATTTGCGGACCTGGATTTTGATGGAATTTATGTAAATGGTCCAGGAGATCTGGATGGCGGTCTGTACGGCAACTCGGCCGTCCGATCACCATCATACCTCAACAGTCCGAGCAACAATTCTTGTGGTATGTGATCATTTTTGATGAATGTATCTAACAGTCATATTATAATAATGTACAAACTGACGAGGAGCGATGAATAGACAAGAATTGTGGAAGAAGCTGACACGGTCAGCCGATATTGGGCTCCTCGCCTCGCCCAACATCTGCCATCATTCAGGATGTGATGTGGCGTGCGCTGGCCGAGTGGTTATAGTCATTGGCCAGGCGGCACGTGGCGAGCATGAGGCACTTGAAGTGTGGAGGTGGCGACAGGGGGCCCAGCGGTGATGGACTTCCAACGTTGACAGAGACAAGCAATGAATTTCAGAGGCACTCCCATACTATCCATGAAATACACATCTATAGAACATAACGTTGGCGAGCGAGAGCGGCCCTAGCGAAGTGCTTGTTTGTGATGGCTCACAGTGGGATGCTTTGGCAGGGTAGATGTAGTGAAGCGCATGGGGAAAGAAACTAGGCGAGTTAGCGAGAACAGCTGTAGCACTGACTCACTGACTCGGTCTGCATGACGTTTGTTTGTTATGCGTTGTCGCCGCCGGACATCTGCATCGCCCCAGACTTTTCAAATCCCATATTTTCTGGGTGATGGTACGACTCGGATTTTGATTAGAAAAGCGAATCAACATTACGGTAATTAACTTGAACGTTGACGGTTGAACAACTTGCCTCCTGGTCTCCTCGTTCCATAAGGGCGTTCTATTCGCTACACCTTTGTGACCCACGTCCTTGTTGGAACCGAGTAACGTCCTGCAATCCCTTCTTTTCGAAATAAGCATGATCATCGACATCTCATGATACACCTTGCGTTCATTTGACGACTATTTCTCCTCCTGATTCCAACTCCCATAATATCCGGATCCTCCTATACTTCGTTACAATGAGGGCTGCGATACTCTTATCCCTGGTTTTATCGTCCATTTTGTCTGTTCTCTCTGCACGTTCTCGTGAACCCGCTCCTCCGACCCACTGTTTAATTCAGCCAGTTGTAGCATCGGCCTGGTACCCTAGCTGGCGTGCAAATGAATTCCCTCCTGAGGATATCTCTTGGTTAAAGTACAATATAATGACTTTTGCCTTCGCGTACGTCGCATGATGGTAGTTCGTACTCTAACGAAGATTAACCGTCTTCAGTATCACTGGCACCACTACAGACATCTCTGTAGTATCATTGGATGCCACTAGTCAGGGT
>QLOJ01001961.1:0-20589 GCA_003313625.1 Tricholoma saponaceum | reverse complement strand
CTCATTGGCCACCATTGCAATTTGTGGACTCGTTTTCATGGTGAGTTCCACAACTTTTGCTACGTACATTGGTCCATTCTTATGATATTATTGTTCTCAGTACACTGTGCTCTTCTGGGGTGGGTCCAATCCAATTTTCAGTTGCGTATCCTTCGCTATATACATTAATTTCAGGGACACGTAGTGCCATCGAAATGTCACGAGAATATTGGCCAATGGTGGTGGTCGTTATGCTGACAGGGGCAGTTACCTTCGTGGTGCAGTCCTTCATGGTTTACCGTTATTGGAGAATGTGCGGAGAATTATCTGTACCTATGTGCTTCCTGACATTCGTTCAGAACTTCCCATCGTGTACTAGTGGTGATGATTGTCCTTCTCATGGTAGCCTCGGTTCGTTTGTCTGTCGTTCCCCTTCTAAACTGAGCCTGATGCATCTTTTACATAGCTTGTCGGAACGTATTTAGCTGCAGTGTCGACTTTTACTCATGAGGTCCGAGATCGGAGGAGGGGCATCCCATTCATAATGCATGACTTGTTAGCATCCCTCGTAACGACTTTTACTAACTAGGAAATAGATTGGGTCTCGGAGGAGCGGCTTTAATTGATGTGTGGCTCACAGTCTTGCTCGTCTGGCAACTTCATAAGGTTGGGGCAACTGTCCGAGCAACTCAGGGGTCAGTGTAACTGTGTTCTGTGTTATGAAAGTACCTAATGATGGCATTGGTAGCTTGGTCCGAAGAGTATCAGCAATGGCCATTCAAACGGGGTTGGCTACGTCTATAGCCGCCTGTACTGCGTTCATCACATTCGTTGTCTATCCACAGAGTCAAAGTATTTTATTTTTCTTGCGCTTTTGGGTCTCGCAATCAATTGTCATTCCAGTATCCGATGCCGTGTTATACTGCGTTGGACGCATGTATACGGCTACCATGTTGTTTACTCTCAATACTCGCGGGAAGATAAGCCGCGACACACTTGCAGATCGTGACTGTGAGTAGTTATTGAGTTAATATATTATCCTCACTGATAACGAATGCAGCATCTAGCTCTCCGAAAATATCAGGAGTGAAGATAACTTTCCTAAATGTAAGTCCTCTTTCAACCAGTGAGTATCATGCTACATGTCACCGACTACCTTAGCCCGCTTCTCCTGTCCACACTGTGACCCGACCAATGCCTACCATGGTGGCTGTGAATCAACTACACGTACCACCGCCAGAGTGCCAAGTTTAAAGCACCTCAGTTTAAACAGCCTGGGTATGACCTGAGACTGATAGATTCAAGCATCACATAACGATATAATCAGAGATCGGCATTCACTCGTAGCCATATACATCCCAATCATCCGCTAGACGAGGAATGCCAGAGAGAATTCTATACTCGGGAGAGGGGAGTGCAGCGATGATGTTAAGTACAGCACGCTGAGAATCGCATTCTATCCCACACCATTGTGACGATCCAAGAGTTCTATCATTGAGTAATTCTAATCCTGCATTCAACTACTGATCGACAGAAGCACTTGAAGGTGTTCCTTCGTCTGCTTCTAGTTCGATCTCAATTTTTGGAAGTGACCCAGGTTCCGGCAGAGTGGACGCAGGTAAAACAGCCTTGCGTCCTTTGGATTTGGACATCTTCTTGGCACTTGGGCACAGACCGGTCGTACTTAGGTCACACAGATCACAACGCGGCCCTACTGGAAGGCAGATCACCTATCCTAGATATGTTCAATGAAGATGTGAGGTGTGGGTTGAACATACCTGCCCAAATCCAACGAGCATGTGATTTATATCGCGATGTAATTCCGTCGGTAGCCACGACTGCAGGTTCAGTCTGAAAGCACCGTCAGTCAAACAGTTTTCTTAGAACAAAGATATCGAACCTTGTTCCTTCGGGTGTCTTGGTAGGCGGCTTATGCCACCCCAGCCGGTTAGTTATGCGGTGTACATGAACATCCACGCCAATTCCAACATTTCTAGGGGGTCTGATGTTAGAAGTGATTCATGGAAGGTAACGATATGACCTCACAAATTCCATGCTACTTGTAGAAGTAGGAATGCCATCTTGGGTCCGACACCTGGTAAAGAACACAGCTCGTCTACAGTCTTTGGAACGTCAGAGTCGAAATCGTGGCGAAGACGTAGTGCCGTCTTCTTTATATATCTGTCATCGTAACCTCAATATACGAACACAGGATTGGGAAGACTTCATTTACTCACTCTGTTTTACGCCGCCAAAATCCGACCTTTCCAATGGCTTCTGATATAGTGGCATTGTCTGCGGCTATGATGCCATCGACCGTCAAACTTCCTCCAATTGCAGTTCGTAATTTTGAAACAGCAGCGTCAGTGACTTCATCTTTCGTTTGCGAAGACAACATGAGAGATATAAGCGTCGCAAACCGCTGATTCTGTTCACGAACACGTCAGTGACATTCAAAGAATTCAAAGAACAAAAACACGCGTTGTACATACTTTTGGGTCTTCTTCCTTATATTGAGCTTGATCGCAGCCCATGGTATCGACAGGGGCGACAACCCGAGACCGCATTTGCTTGATTGTGTCATACGTTTCTCGCCATTGCGGTGGAGTAGGATGAGGCACCTCCAGTGACTGTTGTATCAGCTTGGGTTTTCGGGGAGACTTCGAGATTTGCCTGGTTCTTGAACCTGAGGCTTTGACCGTTTTCTTTCGTGTACTCTTAGACTCAAAATCAGCATCGTGAACCGTTTCCTCGTGGTCCTCGCCGCCAGCGGTCGCTGCTGTTTCCAACTTGATACGCTTCGGCCGTCTAGGTGAGTCTGGTAGACTCGTCGGGGTCTCGGTATCTTTGGATTCGAAAAGAGTTACTGAAGCATGATACGGGCTAGCCCGTGCTGCGAGCTTTGTTGAATGCGACACTGTGGCAGTTCTCTTCAGCATAGGACTACGGTCCGAATTCCGATCCACATTCGATCATCATCAACAACCTAGGTTAGCTTGAAATAATATGTATACATTGAGAATATTGGATGACTTTCCATAGCGCTAACTTGAATTTCTATCTCCAAATCTTATTCTGCGGACCTTAAATTCAGGGATAACTAGTTTGGAGTTTGAAGTTAGAAAACCATAAGCGATAATTTTCTTCCAGAATCAATTGCAAGTAGCTAATTAGGAAAGTCCCTCGAGCACTCACCACCAGATCACAGTTGTCCCGCTTCGTACCATGGACACTGCTTCGCTATGTGAAGATGACAATGTATTTTGTGTAATACCGCAGGATTAACCACTCGAGCAGCGGCGGGCCTCTCGCCTACTCGAAATGAACAACAAAAGCCTTCTCGAAACAACCTTACTCAATGTACTCTACTACTACACAATCTTCACTTCGATACAGCATGGCAACATCTTTTTGAGTGCCGAGCATTTCGAGTTATCACGACGAGCCCCACTGCGACGGGACTGGGGAGAGTCATTCACAACGCGCGTCCTGCAAGAAGGACGTCCGAGTCGAAAAGGGTGGGAAGGAGTGATGCCATCAGCTTGGCATTGCCTTTTTTGTATTCAAGTGCTGATTTAAAATTTGGAAGGGGGGTGCGGACCCTCCTTTCAAATTTAAGGTTTGAAAAGCTCTTGAATTCGTGGTCGTGCTGATTTCGGGACTTTTAATCGACGGCATCTCGGCCGCAGACCCTTAACGCCACCAGTTTGGAGTTAGATATTCAAGTTAGCGCTATGGAAAGTCATCCATTCTACCGGCATATCCCCCCGATTCAACCTGAGAAAATGCAGAACCACATGGACTGTATTTTGCTGCGGGTCGCCCTGAATATTCCCTGACTCATGCAAATATTTGTACCAGATGAGCTGATAAAGTCATTTTCCTTCAACCATCTCAAAACCATCTACTTATCAACATATGCCTGAACTAGATGCATCAACTATTGCCACGAACGAACGAACCCTTCATGACTACCATAGGGATGAACGACTTACTACGAAGCGCACGCCTTTGCCAAAATTACAATTATTCATTTTATACTTGATTCAATTTTCGGAGCCAGTAACCGCGACTGTTATCTACCCCTTTGTGAATCAGCTCGTTCGTGAGACGGGTGTAACAAGGGGGGATGAACGAAAAACAGGATACTTTGCAGGAATAATTGTCAGTGGCAAACTGTGACTATTAGCGGATTGAATTCTGACTCGTTCTAATGTCACTGGTAGGAATCTACGTTCTTCCTTGCAGAAGCCCTCACAGTCTTCCAGTGGGGCTGGGCATCTGATTACTTTGGACGCAAACCTATCCTTTTGTTTGGACCTCTCGGCCTTGCTTTAACTATGGTCAGTTTTGGGCTATCGACTCGGTTCTGGACGCTCCTCGTATCTCGGTGCCTTCAAGGTATCTTCAATGGCAATATTGGTAAGAGTAACTGGAGTTTTTTGTTCTCCACCATATTAAAGGTGCTCCAGGAGTGTCGAAGACCATGATGGCCGAGGTAGACGCTGGGTTCCGTGTGCTCTTCCAACGCGATGCTGAAGTTTCTCAGATTACAGACTCGTCAAATATCGCAGATGCCTATGGAATGATCCCATTGATGTGGGTTTGCGGTGTGACTATCGCGTAAGTCAGCCCAATCTTCAAGACTTCGATAGTCCTGAATTGGTTCACGACTAATATTTTCTATTATCTTTAACTAGCCCAATTCTCGGTGGTGTATTAGCTCGTCCGGCAACTAATTGGCCTGACACTTTTGGAAAGATAGCCTTCTTTTACCAGCACCCTTATTTTCTTCCTTGCGGTGCAGCAGCACTCATTGCATTAGGGTCTTTTCCGATTGCGTTTATCGGACTGAAGGAGGTAAGACATCATCTAGATTAGAAATCTGAAAATACATTCTTATGTATCACAGACTCTCCCATCTGCCATCGCACGCCAAATGGCGAAGCAGAAGCAACGAGCTGCCAAAGATGCTACGAGATCGAATTCCACGGCTCTTCTCGCTGATGAGCATGGGACTAACTACGGTTCCACAGATATCAATTCATTACATGAGTGCAGTATCACTTCCAATGCTCAACCCCACCTTCCCGATGCTCATGAAACACCTCCGCCATTCCGTGCGTTGCTCATACCCCAGGTCATGATACCTATGTCAAGTTATGCCTTCCTTTCTTTCATCGATATGTGCGGTCAGGTCCTAATACCCCTTGTATACTCCACATCGATATCATTTGGAGGCCTGGGGTTTGATCCTTATCGTATTGGCATAATTATGGGGTCTCTTGGCATCCTTAATTCCTTTGTTCAGCTTGTGTTCTTTGGGCGCATGATCAGGAAGTTTGGTCCTAGAAACACATTTATCTTCGCACAAATGGCCCAGGTTGTGGTCTTTGGACTGTACCCGCTATTGATCTTCTTTGCTCGGCATGCTGGGAAAGCTGATTCCAAAGTTTGGGCTGTGTTGATTATCCAGCTCATTCTCCTGACAGGGAGTGCTGTAGCGTATGGTATGTTGGCCTTATGTTTATGTCCCACTTAAATCTGATGACCACAGGTGCCCTTCAAATAATCATTGTTAATGGCGCCCCAAGTAGAGCGTCTCTGGGGGCTACGAACGGGATGGCACAGGCAGTGGCATCATCGATGAGGTCTATCGCTCCATCGTTTGCCTCCTCTTTGTTCTCGTTATCACTGCAGAAAAAACTGGCTGGAGGAAATATGGTGTACTTCATTTTACTTGGGATCTCTGTGGTGGGTATACGCGTCTCCCTCTTTCTCCCAAAACATCTTCGGTCAGAGAACCGGTGACACTCGATGTATTTGAGTATCTTTTTTTCTCGAAAGAATCATCATATCACGGAACAACAGCCTTCGAATATGCCAAATCACGACTTAGGGTAACAAAGGATAAATGTCAGCGAGTATTTACTATCTGATAATATTGCTTGGAACTACAAATGAATGTTACCCATGAACTCGGTCATAGTCCGGTGTCATATTGTATGTTTGAACAGCCAAGCCCTAGACATCTGTGAACACAGTGAATATGTTTGATGTGGAATTAAGTCTTGCATGCTGAATTCAACTTTACACAAAACTGACTGTCTCAGGCTTCTATATATTGTCTTTGGTAAATTCCTTAGGATACACATTATTTATCTGTTCGTTGTGGAGCCTTCGTGCTGCATCTGCATATTTTTCGACTAATTTAGGGCGATCACGTGATGTTGGCGGGTCACGGTTCGGAGACACCGAAGGAAACCATGGATGTACTTGCGGATCCCACTTCAACCGCCCCACGTCAAAGTTGTCGAGCTGACTAACAGAAAGGGGCAGGTCGTGGAGGGATTTACACGCACTGACCAGACCCTGGATATGCTGGATACCGTGACAGACGGAGGTTAGGGTATATACATCGGAGAACAAACAGTAACGCTGACCTTCTCCCTATCTTTCTCCCATGATCCGGCCCAACCACCCACAGACCCAGACTCGAGCAGGGCCAGAAGAATCATCTCTGCCATTTTAACTGCGCCAGCAGGCGAAAATTGCTCGTCCTAGTCAGCGCTGTCATGAACGAGTAAACATAAGAGTAGCCCGCGAACAAAATCACCTGCAAGGCTTCGGAACATGCTTGCATTAGTCCATGAAGCTCTGGGTGCCCGACGACTGGTGTATCAATATTGTCATACTCGGGGCGAAAAGCCCATTTGTAGCGTCGGTAGAAAGTGGGTCGCATACGATTCCAGGAGAAGGTGATTAGAGAGATGGATGACTGGTACATTGGTTTTAGAATTGCGAACTATGCAGATACAAAAACATACCACAAACACTGCTGTGATCATGGCTTGAAGGGCAGTCAGCAGCTGAAATTGGAACTCTATCTCCCGATATGCCACAGAATCTGTAAGACGAGTATGAGGGGCAAAGAATATGGGCACGACCTGTCTGCGACATACACTTTGGTACAACCCGTAGCAAGTTGTCCAGGCAGGCTAGATGAGTATCCAGGACCTGAGTGCCGTACCAATACGCCACGGGCTTTTCTTCCAACGAGAACAACTCCAGCTGAAACCCTGATAATATCACTTCCCTTATAGCGGATAGCCTCCAAACTAGAACCGCATTAGGTAGCTGCATGACGATATGATCCTTCGGCAGGTCCTATGTACTATAAGCCTCCTATTACAAGAGATGCGGTAATCACCTACCGTCTCCTTAAGCCAGCTAGTGACTTCCGAATACACGTCATACACAGCATGCCAATCCAACAACGATTTTGCCAAGTAACGCCGTCTCCGCGGAGGATTAAGAAAATGTGCTCTAATTCTGGGTGAAATCAGCTAAGGACGGCGAATAAGCAGGGATGAATGAGTGAAACGAACATATAGCGTGTAGGTATTGCAACGTGCCTTGTGTAAGAAGCGCTCCGCTCGAGCCAGGGCATCTGTTTGAGGAAGGTACCGCTTCACGGTTTTGGCAACAGAGTCGTAACTGACCCCAAGAGATTCGAAGAAAAAACGGTCAACCAACCAAGCAAAAGAGTATTTATTCAGGACGAGTAGACCGTCATGAAATGTTGACTACGACCAGCTTTCATATTAGTCCGGAGATAAATGGTCAAGGGGAAGTTTACCTGCATCAGCGAGCGTATGTATGGCGTACGTGGTGGCGAGTCAGGTAGCCAGACACGAAGATTACCGACCATCTAGTAGAACCCTCAGCAAAGAAAATCCCAGTTTACGTTAAATGATGCCTTACATCCCATGTTGATATATTAGTAGCTTGTGAGAGCAGACTTAGCTCCCGCCAGCCGTCTAGAAGAACATCTACCCATTTCCAGGTTTCTTCAAGTATAGGCACAGGTATGATGCGCAGGGGAATAAATGTATTCAAATGCCGCGCAAAGGTTGGGTCGAAGACGAGATGTGCAGGTGAGTCAGGTCCAGGTTCTGGTGAAGGATGGGCACGGATGACTGCTAGGTGCCCGTGTGCTATGTCGATGAGACCTTGGAATTGAGCTTGATCTGAGAAGACCTCGACATGCATGAGTTGCAAGATGGTCTATAACATGACTTTATAAGCAAAATGCGGGGAGTAGGCTGTATGTGAGACCTTTCGCAGCAGAATCCGAGCACGCAAGGCGTTGCGCCAAAGAACAGGGACTGGAAATGAAAACTGGTTAGGATACCATCAAGAGAGACGCGAGAAGTACAATACATTTAGTAGTGTTCAAAAGCCAATGTCCGGCTTCTTCAAGTTTAGACAGAATATGGCTGGTAGGAACGCCTTCCAGAAGAGAAACATCACATTTCTCGCTCTGCCAATCTTCAGTCTGCATGACCCTTCAGCGTCTGTGTTCGAATATTACGCGATGGGTACTAACATCCTGAATCCCGCCCTTCGAAAGTTCTCGCCATGTGAGATCACAACATTTGAGCAGACCCATGACATAGGATCTAAGAACAACGTATATGAGTTCCATGGGACGTGACTGATCGTTCTTCCTTGATAGGGAGGACACAAGGTCGAATTCGGTCTCATCCAACCGGTGCACGTATAGAAGAGTGAATACCGTGTGAGGAAGAAGATTGCCTGCATGCCACTCCATCTGCGAGCGGGTTTTGACAATAGTTCACGAAGGCCGGTTGGTACTCACTCACTTCATAAGAGAAACTCCTGTCTAATATCCAACATAATTCCTCCGGCAGCAATGGTGCCTGCGGGTCAAACTTGGGCCCATTTTGGTCTACTGAAACGATCCCATTGTCTAATCGAGGTTCGCCAATCTTGCTATTGCTTAGCAGAAATCCCTACTCCATTATTTAATAGTTGCTCACCTCGAATGCGCTCATCGCCTCGTACAATGTGAAATCTTCCATAAATACAAGCTCTCCCGGCTCCATCTCTTATACATAGCAACGAAACGATGAAGGTCTGTGATGGGACCGAATTGTCAGCACGTACCGCTCGCCGCCTCGGTGAAGATATTTGTAACATCTTGGAAGTTAAACCCTGCACCAGGCAAGTCGACCTCGTCAATGACCATGTCGTTTGGCATTCGTCCCCCTAAATCTAAAAGTCGCCACAGATGCAACCGCCCAGGCCTTAGATTTGAGAAGCCCAGAGAGTAAGAAGCAAAGAGGATTTTAGCGCATTCGGTGGCTGTGCGCTGCTTGTTATGTTTCTTCTGCGTGGCTGCTCATCACAACTCTTCCGAAACCACATAACGTGTTCAACGCGTCGAACGTTCAGCAAACACGCTCAGAATTTCAAAGGGAGCGACCATCATCGGGTCATATTCTCCGGCATCCAACCTACAGGGGTTCCACATGTAAGTCATGCTGTAGCTATCGTTCCTGCAACTCTTGACATGTAACAACCAGCTAGGCAACTATCTTGGCGCATTGTTAAACTGGGTTAAGCTGCAAAATGACGCCGCTCCAACCGATGAACTATTCTTCTCAATTGTTGGTTGGCATGCCTTGACCCTTCCTCAAGATCCCGTTGCCCTTTCGGCTTCCAGGAGGTACATGCTGGCAACTTTATTGGCCATTGGTATAGACCCAAAGCGATCCGTGATATTCCATCAAGACCACGTCGGCGTTAATTTTCACAAGATCGCGGCGTTTACTAATACATTGTTCCTAGAATCCAATACACACTGAACTTGCATGGGTTTTGAGCTGCATCACGCCAGTAGGAAAGCTGCGACGGATGACGACATGGAAGGTGCCGAGAGACATTCTTCGCACAGGACCCCGACTCACCTTTTATCTTTTTCACACAGGCACGTTTAGCTGCATCCCGAAACGCGAACGACGAATCAGAAGTAGATGAATCTTTGCTGAATGCCGGCCTCTTCACATATCCCATCTTACAAGCAGCCGACATCTTAGCCTATCGGTTAGTTCCACGTTGGCCGTATGTTGATGATGCGGAATTCATTTTCTGTGCAGTGCCACACATGTTCCAGTAGGCGAAGACCAGACCCAACACCTTGAACTTTCTCGAGACCTTGCAGATCTATTCAATCGCACATTCAAGCCAACAACACCGTTGTTTCCTTTGCCCGCTCAAATTCATAGTGCGTGTTACATTTCTTCGCCCAAATTAATCCTTGCTCAGGGGTCTGTTTCTAGCAATATCGAGACGAATACTTTCGTTAAAAGACCCAACATCTAAAATGTCTAAATCTTCCCCGGACGTACAATCGCGTATTCTTCTGACCGACACCGCTTCACAAATACGCACCAAAATCCGTGGTGCAGTAACCGACTCCATCACAGGAATCACATACGACCCCATCGCCCGCCCTGGAACGTCCAACCTTCTTACAATACTTGCAGCATGCACGGACGAGCATGTCACCAACGTTGCGCGGAGGTACGAATCGAAGGGTCATGGCGATCTTAAAGCTGACGTCGCAGGTGTCGTGGAAGAGATGATTAAGGTCCCACGTGCGGAATTCGAGAGAATTCATCGTGAGACGGCGTATTTGAATCAAGTGGAGAAGGATGGTGCTGCAAAGGCCAAGGACAGATCAGCAGTTACAATGCATGAGGTCAGAGCTAGAGTTGGGCTAAACTGAAGGACGCGTTCAACGCTCCTTCCTACTCAAGCTCGCTACAAGTCATGGAGTATCTCTACAATACCGATGAATAGACGTGGCTTCTTCTGCGTCGCGCTTCGTGACTACGAGCTACAGTCATGCTAGGCCACCAAATCTGAGATGCTGTGTTGCCTCTGAAGTCAGTAGGTGTCCCAAAAATAGATCTGAGTCCGTCGCAGTCGCTGGCAATGCTGTGAAGCAACTGCTGTTCAAGCAAATTTATTTACAAAACACAGATCCAATGGGAAAGATTTCTACAGATATACTTCCCACTTCTTTGTGATCATCAAGTGTCCCTCCCTCCTAGTCCCCTCCTCTGCTCCAGAACCTCCTCCCACACCACTATTACCCTCACCAGATTCAAGGTCTTGTGACCAGCTGGTGGCTTCAAAACCATGGCCAGGTGGTATATAGACAGATGAAGGTAAGCTTAGAATGTTCTGAGGTTGGATAATGGGTGTCTGATAATTGGTTTGGCCATAAAGTTCAGTGGTGATGGCTTGCATGATTTCATGTGGGTCATTGTAATTTAGGGTGGAAAGAAGGTGGGGGATGGGATAATAAAGGTAATATGCTGTCATAATAAGAGGATTGACAAGAATGTGGATTCCGGAGATTTTAGGGTCAATAGTGGCACAGCCGCCCAACGCGATCGCGAGGCCAATTCGGCGCCACACGCCTTTGATGAGAGCTAAGTGTCCATGGACTATGTCATCAGCGTGTCTAGGTGATGGTGTGGGTGTGGGTTGTGGATCGTTGTGTGGATGTTTGGAACGTAGGACTGTGCATATGGTTATTATGAAGATGACGAGGATGAGAGCATATGCATATAGAACATAGGAATTCATGTCATACAAGTACTTGTGAACAAACCAACACCCTATACACCATGCCTTTATAAAAGGAATCAGTGAAATATAATTTATTTCTCGTTAATTACAATGCTGGATGAGAAACGACATCTCCCAAATTGTCAAGACCCAATACTTGGAACAGCACTGCGTTTACTCACGCTCACACGTCGTTATCTAACAAGATAACACCAAGAGTCGCGGTTTTGACGGAATAGAAAGCGAACGTGAGGGCATATTTCCCCAAGGTGGCCGAGTCGCGCGGGTTCTCGAGACAAAAATAAAAAATCTGCATAGCACGAACGAAAGTTCCAGAACATTCGTTCCACCAAGACGGCCAAAATTGCCGAATCAGTCAAGACGGAAAGCGGCGGAACCTGACAGAAGAACGAGTTGGATGAGCGAGGCCCTGATTGTCGGACAGTTCAGCGGCTATTTTGCAAAGATGGCAAGGCGGACGAACCCATGGGTGGGGCTGAGTAGTTAACAATTGACATGCTTGGAAAAATCCCCCACAGCGATGTCAGATTAACTTCCAATCGCTATGAAAGATCAGACGAAAGAACACGAGGGGGAGCTCATGGTTAAAATTACACAGGAATACATGCGGCAATGCGACGGCCTGCGAGCTTTGCGTTATTTGAATTTTGACCCATCAACGTTGGATAAATCTATAGGCTATCCTTGCATTCCTAAACTGTACGCATACATGAGGCTAGAATCCTATATTCAAGGAGATAAATAATTTAATTGCACTCACAAGATAATCCAAGCGATGGCAGACTTCAGAAAGTGTAAATCTTCCATGGTCACAGAGGCGCAGGGAATCCCAGAGCCCAGAATCTCATAGGTGAGAATGACCCAGCTGAAAGTCCTTGCGAGGCTCGCTGAATAACGTAATAGTGACAGTCAGAGTCGGCGATTCAAGGGCGATTCACTCAAGGATTTAGCCATGATTCAGGTCCGATTAAGTCATGTGAATCATCCGAGAATCGCCATGTTACTCAGACCGTCAACTTTTCAGGGACGATTCAAATGTCGATTCAGTACACTGTATAAGACACAGCAATGTGTTAATAGACTTCTCAACCTTAGGACCTTCCTCTACCACATCTCCACCATCACCCACTTCAGAGCCACCGTCTTTCTCTTCCTCACTGCTTTCCTCATTGCCTAGTTGCGCCTTCTTGGATTGTTTCTTAGCCTTTTGACGGACTTCGGGTTCAGGAGAGACTTCTTGGGCTGCCTTGGCCTTCGAAGATTTGGCTCGAGTGTGGCTAGGAGGCTTCTTTAATGTTGTAGCTGCCTTCTTAGCCATGTCGAGGGTGGGAGGGGTAATGTAAGGTTTGAACCGAGTCTAATTTACACATCAAGGAAAGTGCTATTTCGGGCCAATTTAAAATAGTAGATGTAACATAGAGAATCGTTCTGAGTGAATCGCAATTCAGGATGTTGAATCGCCTCTGGAGGCGATTCGATGATTCAAAAATTTGGACGATTCAGGTTTGTTTTCAGCTGTTGAATCGTCTCTGAATCACACATGAATCGTCAACGTGAATCGCCCTTGAATCGCCAACTCTGACTGTCACTAATGACTTGGCCATACGCACACAAATACATCGCCCACTTTACAACGCCACTTCAGATAGTTATTTGTGTGTCCTGAACCTACAATATAGTAGGGTTTATGTCTGAATCACAATTAATTGGGCGCATGAATCTATCCATATGGGTGAGCGACAGCAGAAAATAAGCTAGGGCACTCACGCACGGATGATTGGATGGCATATGCCAGTGGGTGAATTGGAGTCACTAGCTTGAGTGCGAAGTTGTACAGAGTTTCTCAAGTTTCTCATTATCTGGAAAGGGAATATGACAACGTCAAGATCAAACTCAAAAAAACTTCCTTAGACAACACAGCAACGATTTGCTAGAGTCGTGAAAGGACTCCGCTGTCACCAGGTGTAAGAACGAACGCAGCAACAGTTGACATTGCGACTTACAGGTAAGGAGCCAATCAAGGGCCGAAAGCTTCTTCTTTATCTACCGATGATGAACAGTAAGATTAAATGGGTCTGTTGATGTTAACACTCACATGAACATTCACCGACGAGTTCATGTCAAAAAATGATCGAAGCAACAGGCCACAGCCATAGCTACATACCATACAGAAAACTACGTAACGCCACAGCCGGTCAGCAATCGAACCAATACAACAGCGGTGGCTGACTCACATTAGCACCTACAAATCTTCACCGTGTCCGACAGCCTCTATCCTGAGGTGAAATTTACCGTCCCTCGTTACCATGACTGTTGAATTGCAGCATCAACGCAATATTAAGTTAAATGGAGCTGCAGAGGTTGTACCCACCAACCAGACTCATGTTGTACACTTCTTTTCAGATGATTGCACGTTCGCGTTTCGTTGAATACTTAATGCACAGGTTTATAATGCCATGAACCTTATCTTGAGCCTAGGGCGACAAGTTACTGCTCGGACAGGCCTGAATGCTTACCAGTGTTAAAATTACTTCTCCATTGAGTTTGGGTATAGAGCTGTGTACATCGCGCAAGCCACGACAGCTCTTAAGTTATTGCAGGAAGGACCGCATGGTTTGATGTTCTTCTTGCGTTCGTCTTTTATTCCCGCTTGGTAGGCCTTTAGTCTTTGTTCTACTTCTTCGCCCCATTGCCTATATGCTTCCTTGTAGTCAGTTCAAATGAATACTAAGTTGTTATTTAATTCTTGGATGAGGCTTTGGTGGTGCTTGCTTATCATCCGAATGATCGAGAATGTTGATTTTTTCAGAACGCGGCATTCGGTCCACGAAGCAATTTGTCTCTATTGAACTCTGATCCACCAGTTGTCTCGGTTGGGGTCAATTCATCCTACACATACGTGAAGAATATGATACCGGGATCTCAAAGATTGAGTCGTCTAAGCTTCCAGTATGATGGTGAATGTTCAAATTGAAGTTCCGAGTCGACTTGGTGTTGTTTGTTGATGTCGACGTCCAAACATCACCAAATACAATCTTTGATCTTTATGCAACATCCCAGCAATGAGTGGATTGAAGCTCACTCTCGGGATGGTGCCTCTTGCTGTGGGACTTGGACTATCGTGATGTGATATAATGTACACGGCTTCTGACTACGTGGTCACATGACTACCCCCCCTTAGTGGCGATCTTCCATCACAACAGTCGTGAAGTCATCTTTCACTATTTTCATTGCTTTCTGCTTCAAATCATTTCTAATCCTGAATGCAACATTTGCTGGATGTGGATTGTCCCTCGGGTCGCTAAGCCAGTTAAGTCGAGGGTTTGAACGAAACACTCGAAAGTGTCTGTCACCTGTCCAACAGGTGAAGAACCGTGCACGACCTTCATTTCCAAAGTGTGCAAGGTTCCAATCATAGCTGTCAAGGGACTGATAAATTTGAAATCGTCCAGTTCTCATAAAAATCGCACGCACCAATAATTACTGTTCACCGTGCATTCTCCTTCGTCCGGTGCAGACCATAGGTATCTTCCTGAATTTGCCGAGTTGTGAATGTAGTGACTGGCAAGGGTCATCCACTGTTCAACAAATTCAGGTTTTCTCGCCCTGTTTATGGACCGGCGGATAGTAGCTGCTATTTCATTCATCGAAGCAAGTTTTTCCGGGGGAATATGGTCAGAATAGCTCCTTAAGATGCAATTAGAAGTTGATGCAGGATGAGCAAAAGGAGCAAAGCTCGAATTGGTTGTTGGTGATCGGTACTGACAATGCTAAGTCAGCCTGTGTTCAGGAAAATACAATGCTCACTTACATTCACTTCGTTAATGATGCGCGTGACGGGCTTCTCCAGGCAGCGGTTAAGAACGGTGACCAAGTATGCAGACAAGGCATCTTGAGTTGTAATCTTTAAGTCGTGGTTGTCCACTTTGGCTTGTTGAAGGAGTTTCCGTAATGTATCGGAGTCCAAGCAGAGCTGAATTTGACTAGTTTGGACTGCGATATCTCCGTATATCTGAGTTAGCTCATCGAAACTATAATCCTTCGTCAAATGCGGCATCAGTTCTTTAAACTTTTGTGTCGATGCCTGATCCATGGTGCTAGGTGAAGGGAAAATGTGCCTGTAGAACGACGGTTTGGGGGGTTCATCGTAATGGTGAACCCCAAAGTGCATGTACATGCGAGATAAGTAGAGTGTGAAATTAAAGAAGGTGTGGGCGTCGCCTGGTAAGTGATACACTATATCAATGACCAATCCTTGTAGATATGCAATGGACTCACCCAGAGTGTGATTCCAAGCGATTCCAATTGCTGTGCCATTCGGCCAGACTGATATTTTGAACAGAAGAAGAGGTTCTCCCATGGTTCCATGTAGAAACGGCTTCACATCTGGAAAAAATATAGCTGAGCTTGCAAAAGACTGAATTACGAAGTCGTCGAAGAAAGGGAAGGAGGTATTTTCGACCCCGCCACGTTCTTTGATGATCTCCTCAGATAGAACTGCGATTTCGACGGGTATTGGGCAATCCTGGAGATATATCTTTGTACCCGAGTTTGGATAAGGCTAGTAAGGTTTTTTGAACTGGATGGAATGCTTACCATCCAGCGGTCTCCTTCCCTTTGTAGTCGGCCGGCGGCATGAGGATACCGTGCAAGGGATTTTGACAGAGCTGATTGAAACCGGTCGATATCGAGGTGTCCCGGTAGAATGTGGATATTCTTGACCTAACGATCAATTTTATTTTATTTTCTCATCGTGAAGGACATTGCAGGAGTACCAACGTAGTTTGTCCACAGATCTGATCCAGGTAAATTGATTACTTCAAGTTGTGACTCGGAACCGACGTTTAAGTTGACAACTGTCGGGTCAATAGGTACAAATATGGTCCTAGGTTCTATAACCACTGCCATTGGATAGAGGACTCGGTGGCCCCCCACTCAAGCGGGACGATTAGATGGTTTTTGCAGAGTTGCGACACTCATTGCGCGCAACACAGGTCTGAGTCTAATGCACCTGCCAACCTCCCACGACTCCCCAAAACTTAACTACAGCCGGCGCGAGCGGCGGCGGCGGCACTGGCAGTGAAAATCCGATCTGCTCATGATGAGATGCTTCGAGCCAAAACCCCTGAAAAGTTGCGGCTCAGTTTTGAACGTGGCGGCTACTAGTGCTAAGTAACTACTAATAGTGAATTGCTGTGGTGACTACTACTGCCACAGTACCTTGACTCTATCGTCACTGGCATGCCTCTACTCGAGTTCCTTGGCAGATCCACTGCAGCTCCAGCTCCAGCTATTGGTGGATCGTATATTCTATCAAGCACCAAGATATCCCTGACTCTCCTGGAATTTTAACTTGTCCAGTGCCCTTCTTCGGGATTGCCGCCGGCAGGGCGCTTGAAGTTATCAACATCGCAGAGGTGGTTTTAATTCCCTAGTTCCCTACTCATGTAAACTGACGTGAGGTATTCGCACTAGAGCATTATAACAAATCCCAATAACTGCAGAGAACTCAAAGCGCAAGTGTGCGCTATGATGATCGTAGTAATCACACTACAAGGCAAATCCGAGAATGAAATCACCAGGCGTTTAGAATCCAATACCCACTAAACTTACATGAGTTTTGAGTTGCATTACGCCAGTAGGAAAGCTGTGATCCTGCGACGGACGACATGGAAGGTGCCGAGAGACGTTCTTTCTACAGGACCTCGACTCACCTTTCATTTTCTTCGTCCAGGCACGTTTGGCCATCTTACAAGCGGCTGCGGAATTCATTTTCTGTGCAGTGCAACATATGTTTCAGTAGGTGAAGAACAGACCCTTTGCCTTCTCAAATACATGGTGCGTGTTACATTTCTTCGCCAAAATTAGTCCTTGCTCAGGGGACACGAATACGCACCAAGACGGCCAAAATTGCCGCATCAGTCAAGATGGAAAGCGGCGCGACCTGACAGAAGAACAAATCGGATGAGCGAGGCCCTGATTGACGGCCAATTCAGCGGCTATTTTGCAAATATACTCCAAGATGGGGAGGCAGAAGAACCCGTGGATTGAAAATCCTCCACAGCGATGTCAGGTTGATTTTGAAAGATCAGACGAAAGAACAGGAGGAGCTCATCATGATGATTTTAATTACATAGGAATATGTATGGCAGTGCGACAACCTTCGAGCTTTGCGTCATTTGAATTTTGGCCAATCGTCGAATAAATCTATAGGCTGTCCTTGCGCCCCTGAACAGTACGCGTACGTGAGGAGGCTAGAATGCTGTATTCAAGGAGATAGATAATTTAATCGCACTCACGAGATAATCCAAGCGACGGCGGACTTCAGAAAGTGTAAATTTCCCATGGCCACAGAGGCGCAGGCAACCCCATAGCCTGAAATCTCATAGGTGAGAATGACTCAGTCGAAAGTCTTTGAGAGACTCGCTGAATGACATAATGCGCACACAAATACATCGCCCACGTTTACGAATGTCGACGCACTTCAAGTTCAGATAGTTGTTTGTGTGCCATATAGGAGGGTTTATGTCTGAATCGCAACCGGTTGGGCGTCATAAATCCATATGGGTGTACGGCAGCAGAAATAAGCCAGGGCAATCATGCATGGATTGGCTTGAGAATGAAGTTGTACCTGAATGACATAATGACTCGGCCATGCGCACACAAATACATCACCCACGTTTACGAATGTCGACGCTACTTCAGATAGTTGTTTGTGTGTCCCGAATTTACAATATAGGAGGGTTTATGTCTGAATCGCAATCAATTGGGCGTCATAAAGCATGAATATATCCATATGGGTGTACGGCAGCAGAAATAAGCCAGGGCACTCATGCATGGATTGGTTTGAGAATGAAGTTGTACGGAATCTCCCATAATCTGGAAAGTAAAGATGACAACTTCAAGATCAAACTCAAAAAACTTCCTTAAACAACACAGCAACGATTCGCCAACGTCGTGAAATGCCTCCGCTGTCACCGAGTGTAAGAACGAACGCAACAACAGTTGAAATCACGGTTCACAGGTAAGGAGCCAATTAAAGGCCGCAAGCTTCCAGTCTTGGCTCGATAGTGGATCTGTGACGGGCCTGAGCAGCAGTTTGCTTATCTGCCAATGACGAAATGGAACTAAGATTAAATGGGTCTGTTAACGATAACACTCACATGAACCTTCGCCAAAAAAGTCCATGTCAAACAATGATCGCAGCAACAGCCATGGCTACATATCTTAAACGTGTTGGATACAGCAATCTGGAGAACAACGTTAGGCCCTGTGAATTTTCACCGTGTCCGACAGCTCGAATGCCTCTATTATGAGGTGAATTGATGGGCCACTATTTATGCACGAACACGAACGAATTATGCCGCTGTTGCAGGATTGGCTGCCAGCAACGTTTTCCGTCCCTCGTTACCACGACTGTTGAACAGCAACTAGCCTAACATTGCGGGATCAACGCGGCATCAAGTTAAATGGAGCCGCAGAGGTTGTACTCACTTAGGCTGTACACTTCTTGTCAGATGATTGTACGATCGCGTTTCGTTGAATACTTAATGCACAGCCTTGCCGCAGCAATATAATGTCGTGAACGTTATCTTAACCCTGAGAGCAACAAGTTACTGTTTGGATAAGCCTGAGAGACAATGAAATGCTTACTACTAATATAGTAAGATTACTTCTCGATATATTGAATTTGCGTAGAAAGCGGTGTACATTGCCCAAGCCACAACTCTTTCCTCATGATAAATTTTGAATCCTTCAAGTTACCATTTTAAAATTTCCCGCAGAAGGGTCCCTGTGCGATGATCGGGATGTAAGAATGTTAGCAGAAATAGTTTCCTTCGTGTCGCCTGCATTATCGAGAGAATCATGATAAGAGTTGAGAAGGATGCGATTATGATGTCCGAGTCACAAACACGAGATGTCACACGCACGTATTTTCAAGTTGGACGCATCACACACTCTGAGTAGCATGCACAGACCAGTGTACGAGTAAAATACAAGTACAGTATATTATACATTGTATAGACAAAAAGTAGAATAGAAAGGATACAAGGAGACTAGATTCTGTTTCGAGTCATTGAAAAAACCCAGTTCTTTCGAGTCATCTACATGCTGATCCCAAGAATGTTATATAAAAAAATAAGCGATTGCCAGTTACCACCCGTCAGAGAATTCGAACAGGCGGGGAGATTTTTTTCGCAAGGTGAACTTGAATATGTGCCACCAAAACATAACTACGCCTTCACTGCCCTCTGGCTCCCCTCAGCTTTCTTGCCCCTGAAATGCTTGCCATGCACATGAAGTGGCGTTGAGTTAGATAGTGGCGTAACCGACGTATCAGGTTCAGAAAGAATCGGCGAGGGTGAAGGTTTGGGAATCGGAGTCTGCAGTGCAGGAGGAGCATTGAAAGACTGGTTCGACAAAAGGTTTTCGTCATGGTCGGGAAGCTGCTCATTGCGAGCACCAATCTCAGCACGCTTGCGTTGAATGGCATAGAATCTATCTGATCGAGCGATGGGCTCGGCACGCTCAACTACGACATCGAACTGGGGCGGTGGTATGTCGGCTGCGAGTGAGCGGTGGACTCGGACATCCCGGTATTGCCGCCCTAGAAGGCTACGGGGCTCTGTAACGGCGAGCTTTGCATTGGTAGGGTGGGCATTCACGAGTGTGAGGAGGGAGACGATGGCGGTGGCGATGATAAAGAAAGTGGGGATGAACATGATTGACGAATGCGTTATTGTATGATTGAATGAATGGAGTTTGCAGTCGTATATATGATTCAGAAAACGTATAGGAATTGGTGGGTAGCCTGCCCGAAATGAGAAAATTTCCTGCACAGCGGGGTTGGTTGTTCTGAAGAAGAATGGAGTCTTAGTTGGGCAAGGGTTATAAGCCGTCTGGAAACGGCCTTCAATGGAGAAGAGATCTTGTCAAACAGTGCCAAACACCCACTCAATCTGCGTCTTATCGTATTGTGTAGTACTGGTGTAGTAACTATGTACAATAATAGTGAATATAGTTTAGCATCTAGATTGCCGTAGCCCTCCGTGATTTTAGCTTCGATTTGTACGCAATATGTTGCCTTCCCAAGTCCCTCTCTACCTTAATATCCTCCAACTGTGAAGTTAGCCGCTCCGCGGG
>QLOJ01001951.1:23022-35437 GCA_003313625.1 Tricholoma saponaceum | reverse complement strand
AGTACGCGTCGTGGAAGACCTGCATGGGAATCTTGTTCTTGCCGTGGTACAGCAGCTTCATATCGGAGTCCTTGATAGTGATGTACTCGTCAATGTTCTTGCCGGGCAGTTGGACCTTGTCGTTCTTCCTCCCTCCATACATACTGTTCAATGTCCAATACGCGACAGCGACGGGGATGCCGGTGAGAACAAACAGAAAGAGGTAGGTCTTTAATCCGCCGCGATTGACGAGGGGAAGGAAAGACTTGAGCAAGTAAGGAACGACGATAAGGCATGCGGCGAAATGGTAGTTGTTGAAGGCGCCATTTCCTTCTGCGAGGCCGACGAGTGGGGCATTTTTGATTGCTGGGTAGTTTGTGACCCGCACAGAGGACGACGAGGAGGACATGGTCGACTGCTGGAAAGTGCACAACAACTCGATCACAACTCTTTTTTATGCGAGGTCTCCGTTTGTTTCTGTTTGTTTCTGTAGGTCATTCAGGAGCCTAGACCGCAACTAGCGAGAAGTATTGGAGAACACAGGTGGCTGGTCATATTATTGGTCTGTTTAATTATATTGAACGGGCTAGAGTACAACTCTATTTATTTAATTGGCAACGAAGGCAAGAGATAGAATGTTTGGAGCGAGAGCTGGACTTTCCACGTCCGAGAGTCGACTCTACTTCAATTGAAGGATCAAATAGGCTTTCATCGAAGACGCAGTACTGCCGACGATTGACAACATAACGTGAGCTTGGCAAACATTGAGGAACATGAAAGATAGTACACCAGCCCACGACTTTGTTGGCTTCCTGAGATGGGACAAGATGGGCTACTGCTGACTTTAGATGGTGGGTCCAAGGGTTGGGATATACATAGCAATGACGGGCTCTGTCCACTGATTCCAGCTGTCTGCTCGGGCAGAAGACTCTGGCAACCATATAAAAGTCGAGTTCAGAGCTGTTCAAGGAGGACTATCAACATCTCTGCATCAGTGTCAGCCATGTGGGGTAAGGCGCCAAAAGAATATTTTGAAGTCAATTTAGCACAGGTCCAAAAGCCATCCTAGATTGTCAACCACCATGTCAGACCACCCCGTTCAATTGAAGCTGAGAACCGACGATGCTTCTCATTAAATTCCTCTTCCTCGTCGGATAGCTCGGAGGCTTGAAGTGGTTTCGTTCGCCCCGGGTCACACACCGCAGTTTGATCAGTTGCCAATTGCAATTGCAAGTGCTTGCTTCGAGTCGGGCGTGGGTTGAATTTTTTTTGTTTCAATTGGTTATACAACAGCACTTCTGGGTCAGCTCGCGCCATTTTCCTATTTACTTATCTTTTCTAAAAGGCGGTCCAAGTTCGCAATGGAAAGCATTACAGACAAAGAAGAGCAGCGAGTCAGCCTATGAAAGTGCCGCGGCAATACAGTATGGCACGTTCGTCGGGGGTTTTTGGAACTTTCCGTATTTGGTCAACTTCTATAGCGCCCATGCATTTCGCGAAAACGTATTCCCAACTTCTTCTCAGTCTCCCACCAGAACTGCGCGAAAACTCTATTCAGTATCGCCAGGTGATTATTTACAAAAAGTTGGTATCGTTATTAACAATAGTTAAATTATTCTCGTGTCAGCTCAAGAAGTTAATCAATCAGGTAGTCCGGGAACTTTCATCTTTGGGGCTTAGCCCGGCTGTACTTCAAGAGCTTCTGGAGCATAGTAAGAATGGAGCTGAGGTGATAGAGGAACATTTCGAGGCGGACCTCGTTGGTTCGACTGTAGATGGTCCCTACACTCAAGCAAAATGGCCGAATCTACCGAGGATCGTATACGAGGTCGATGCCGCATCTGGTCGCATTGAGCCTAGGCTCCGGCTATGGATTGACTCACCGATATCTCTGGCCGACTCTGGACGATCGACGCCTGGGCCCTCAAGTTCCACCAGCAGCGACGCTCAGGGCATTGACCGACCGAATATAGGTCTGCTTTGGGCACTGCAACAAGGTCCATGGATACTTACCCCTCACACTTGTCAACAAAATAGTGAGATTATAGTTGAGCCAAGTATTGCGCACATCAGCGAGGTCAAGTGAGTGGACAACATTTCTGCTGCGACACATCCATTGTTAAGGGGACATTCCCTAGTGATACCAATAATCCTGCCCCCAGTCCTGCAACCCGAGATGGCGGGGTGCTGAACGAACTGGTGATCCCGCTGGTCTCTGATACCACGTTCTTCCAGATGTTGTCTATGGCGACTCATCACGTTTCTGCACACCTGGTTGCTGTACAGTCGGATTTCGTTGATACTCTGCATGATCTGTCGCGTACTATTAGCAATTCGGCCCGCCCAGCATCATCAGTTTCGAGATCTTTTCATCCGTTTTCAGCCATGTCAAACGCCGGGACAGTGGGTGTATCGTCGGATATCCGCGGGGTGTGTGTGCAGAAAGCAATTCTCCTTCTGAAGATGTTTATCGTTTCTTATGCAACAGAGTGACTTGTACACATGGAGAGAGATATTCCAGTTGTATGTCGAGGCCGAGATTTTTGAGAATGTACACGAGGTAAAGCGAGGTGAAAGATCGGTGGAAGAGAGTGAACATCGGCTCAAGTTGTTTGCGGAGAGGGTTACGCAGAGGGGTCTTGGAGACCAAAGAATGTTGAAGAAGATTAAGAGTCGGGATGCGCTTGAGGCGTTCTTGGAATTGAACGTGTTCATATTGAATATCAAGAAGGTATGCTATCTCATTACTTATCATATTTGCTCAATGCAATTTTTCTAGTTCCAATTGGCAAACGCAGAAGCAACGCGTAAAATTCTCAAGAAACATACCAAGCGCACCGCCCTACCTGATCCCCACGCCTTGAAACCTTACAGGCAGTCGACGTCGCTCCCGCGCGTGCTCGTGCAAGCCATCGGCGAAACATTGTTGCCTGTTATACCCCATCTGGATGACTATACTTGTTTGATCTGCACGAGCATCGCGTTTAAGCCGATACGCCTGAATTGTGGACATCTGTTTTGCGTGAGATGCTTGGTGAAAATGCAAAAGCGGGGCAAGGCAAACTGTCCGATGTGTAGGGCACCAAGTGTACTGATTGCTGATCGAAGTATGGTTCACGATTTCCCCTGTTGTCCGGATGGGAGTACTAATTACTATTTTTGCTTGATTTAGCGAATGTAGATTGGGCGTTGATGAATTTTATGCAAGATTGGTTTCCCGTCGAGTCCAAGGAGAAGTTGCAGGAGAATGAGAAGGAGGCAAGTAAAGAGCAGTTGGAGGAGATGGGGATCGATCCTGACCAGAAGTGTGTAGTTATGTGAGGGAACTGAATTTTCTGAGATTGGTGTAAGTTATGCAATATCTTATTTGATAGTCCACCACATTCTAGGTTGTATGTGTAGACTATGGAGGGTTTACCAACATACTCCGTATTCTATTCTTCGTGGAGCATGTCTTCCATCATAGTTTCATCATGGTCCCTTCTTAGCGCATCTAGGAAGTCTTCTAAGCCATCGCCTTCCAGCACAGAGCCGAGGTTCATCAGAGTGAGACCAATGCGGTGGTCAGTCACTCGTTCCTACAGACGATGAGGACTCGCTAGGGAATGCTAAGGTTGGATTTACCTGTGCATAGTTGTAAGTTCTGATTTTCTCGCTCCGGTCAGCGGTGCGAACAAGATTTTGACGGGTCGCACGTCTTTCGGCGACGTCTCGGGTTAGCTTTCGGTCTAGGAGTCTGCCACGCAACACTTGGAACGCGCGACGTTTGTTCTAGACATATTATAAACAATGATGGTATGCTCAATGGTGGGAAAAGGTACTTGATGCTGGCTGCGCTCGTCTTGCATGGAGACAGTTATTCCAGAGGGTATATGTGTTAGGCGGACGGCGGATTCGGTTTTGTTGACGTGCTGAATGGAATATAGGCAAATGAGAAAATGATGGGATGTACCTTACCTGGCCTCCTGCCCCTCGAGCACGCATAACCTCAACTCTGACGTCGTCTAGGGAAAACAGGTCGTCATTCTGGGAATCCGTGTCTTCCGTAAGTGGGAGGATCTAGAGAAGGTTAGGATTTTCTTGTTTACTTCATGTGACAAGGATGGAAGAACAACGTACAACAATAGCCACAGTGCTTGTGTGCACTCTTCCACTGGCTTCAGTGGTAGGGACGCGCTGTACGCGATGTACACCGCTTTCCCAACGCAAGGCGTCGTATGCGCCTTCACCTTTAATCTCAACGATGGCATCTTTGATTCCTCCTCCGTCAGAATCATTCTGGGCAACCACAGTCGCTTTCCAGCGGCGTCCGATTGCAAGGCGGAGGTACATGCGCAGGAGATCAGCTAAGAACAAGCTGGCCTCCGAACCTCCTACACCCGACTTCAGCTCCATCAGTGCTGACAGATGGGAGGTGGTTGAAGGAGGAATGAGAAGAGTGGGGAAGGTGGTTTCGACGATTTCAGAGAGGGATTTGGAGAGGAAATCGTGCTCCTCGGCAGCGAGTGCTCGCATTGTCTCGTCTTTGTCGGTGAGTAGGACTTTTGTTTCATCCATGAGCTACTACGAACTTTGTGATTGGCATGGGAAGGGAGGGGAGGAAAAGATCTGACCTGGCGGGTTTGTATCCAGTTGTCCCATGCAGTTTGGAGAGGTTCAGACTCTTTAAGTAGTTTCAGACGAGAGATATCTTCTGGAGACGACATTTCGTCTGAGATCTGAGCAATATTTAGTAGTGCCTCAACCCATGCAAGCTGGTTGTACCTCGGACAGAAGTCGTTTTCTTTCCTCGACGCGTTTTTCGACGACCCGAAGCAATCGAGCATTTTTCCTGTCATTGAGATGGTTTGGATCGGTGTATGGGGGTCTGTGCAAGTCGCGAATTCTTGATAGTGAGAACGGGCGAAAGTTTCTTCTTGGGCATCGTGAAAGGAAAAACATGGAAATTAGTATTTGATTCGGACGACCCTGACAAACATCACGCCTCAGGCTAGTACTCCCGTTCTCCTAACGATGTCGAGCACGACGATGAGCTCCTTTCTTTCACCTCTCCTCGTAACTGATGGCGATGACAATCAACTCCCACCAGGCCTTCCTCCTATGCGTGTGTAGCCTATGTGTCATCTTCTCCTCAAGAATGAACTCACTTGTATTCACTACAGAAAAATTCGAAGGACCATGGTTCACGACTCAGCTGTTCATTTCCGCGACTATTGGCATTGTCTCCTTCCTTCTCTTCTCATATTGTCGCACTCGTTGGCCTTTGTCCTTTGCTCCCAGGACAAAGCTCAAAGGTGCGTAAACTGGCTCAGTCTCGGAGAAATCATACTTATATTAAACTTAGGGTTTTCGCCTCATGAAGCACACGCACATCAAGCATTTTTTGGCTGGATAATGCCTACCATTCGAACTTCTGAATTCACGGTTCTGCAGATCGTAGGTTTAGATGCTGCAGTGGTGAGTTCTACTGTATAACAACGGATAAGTTTAACATAATTGTGCTATTTAAAGCTTCTCAACTTCTTCAAAATGGGATTTTATCTATTTTCCGTGTGTTCTCTCTTTGCAATAATGATTCTTATGCCAGTAAACTGGATGGTATGTACCCCGGCATTTATGACGACTGATACTAACATTTACGGATTTCCAGCACAACAAACAAGACGACGACACCGATTGGCCTGACGATGGTGATTGGCCCAAGCTCCTCTCTTTTTCTGGGCCATCCGGAAATTATAGCTTACCCCTCGACTGGCTCGATCTCATTAACGACGCGAACTCTTACCTTTCCGTCCATCTTGTGTTCACCTATCTGTTCACAATCCTCGCACTCTACTTCATCTACCAGAACTACCGCCGCTTCATCCGGTCGAGACAACTCTTCTCTCTGGAACTTGTTCATTCCATACCTGCACGCACTGTTTTGGTCACCAATCTCCCTCGCCACTTCCAGGGTGAGCGACCTCTAGCGGAGTATTTTGAGAACATGGGGTTGGCGGTAGAGAGTGTGACCGTGTGCCGAGAGGTTTCTAGCCTGAAAACATTGATAGATAAACGAACCAAGGCGCTGCTGGCTTTGGAGGAAGCATGGGTCGTCTATGTGGGCAATCCAAGCTCAGTGGAGGAATACGATCCAGAGGACATTGGGTTCGTACCGTCGATGCATGCAGATGTGGAGGATGGACTGCCGCGGCAGAGATTGGTTGTGCCTCATCGGCGGAGACCAACATTGAGGCCGGGTTGGTTCCATCCCAAAGTGGATGCTCTAGAGTATTTGGAGAGGCAATTCATGGAGGCGGATGAACTTGTAAAGAAAAGGAGGAAGACCGGCAAGTTTAAGGCTACGCAGTCAGCGTTCGTGACCTTTGAGAAAATGTCTAGCGCGGTATGACTTGGCATCTGACATCCTTTCCGCTATCATGCTTATAGTCTTACACAGCAGGTTGCTATTCAAGTCTCACATGCCCCAAATCCCTCTGAGATCACGACATATCCCGCCCCAGAGCCCCGTGATATCGTCTGGTCGAACATGGCGCCGTCCACAGCCAACATTCGTACGCGGGACGTCTTCGTCCTTGCGTGCATGGGTTTGTTGCTGTTCTTTTGGATCTTCCCTGTCGCAGCGTTGGCAAGCTTACTGAGCTACAAGGAGATCAAGAAGGCTATGCCGTGGTTGGGGCAGATCATTGATCGCAACGATAAAATTCGCGCGATTGTGCAGAATTCCTTGCCTAGCGCGGCGATGATTACGCTAAATGCGCTGTTGCCATTCATACTGGAGGGTGAAGTCCTCATCCAATTCCTCCAGAGACCTGTAGCTGAATTTTACATTATAGCTTTGACATATGTCCAGGGTTATCGCGCCAGGAGTTGGGTTGAGTATTCGTTGCTCAAGAAGTCTGTTCTTGTTGTCATGATTCGCCCGCTCTGCATCTAACTTTGCTGTTGTATCAGATATTTTTTGTTCCTTCTCCTCAGCGTCGTTTTCATCTTCCTCGTTGCTACCACATATTGGCAACTTGTACGAGATCTAGCAAATTCTCCAGCTAAAGTACCAGAAAAACTTGCACTTGCATTGTCGGCTGGAAGAGCAAGGCGCGATTTTTACTACTCTTTGTGATGGCGAGTTTGCTGAGTGTTAACACAGACATTTCTTTCTGTCTTACGTCATTCTGCAAGGTGAGATCACAACAGTGCTATAAGAAGGGATTTCATGTTCATCATTCGTCGCAGCCTTTGGCATCATGCCATTGCAGCTTCTTAACCTTGGGGTTATCATACCCCGGTTCTTCTTCCGCATGTTCCACACACGAACACCAAGAGGTATGAACGTATTGTTTAACTGTGTTTGTGATCCTGATAGTCTCGTAGACTTTGCTGAGCTCAATGCTCCACCTATGATTAACTATGGTGTTGTCTACCCTCAGGCAATCCTTATGTTTGTCATCACAATGCTATATAGCGTTGTGCAGCCCCTCATTGTTATCTTTGGGGCTATCTACTTCGGAGTTGGATATATTGTATATAAATACAAGTTATTATTTGGTGCGTTCCTTCCTTCGCTGTTCTCCTACTTGTCCTAACTGCGTGATCCCAGTGTTTTACAAGCCCTATGAATCTCGAGGTCAAGCTTGGCCCATCACGTTCAACCGCCTTATCTGGGGGGTCGTCATCTTCCTCCTCTTCATGATTGGCATCTTCACACTCATGAAGTCATACATCCTCTCGTCACTCCTTATGCCCCTTTTAGTAGGCACTGTGGTGTGGTCGTGGTATGTTGATAAGAGCCTGGCGCCGCTGAGCAAATATGTGAGCCTTAGTTCTGTGTTTGAAGTGCAGCGTGGGGAGGAGACGGCAGATGTTGTGCGGTTGAGAGCGGGCCATCCGGTTACTTGGTCTCAGAGGTGAGTATTTTTTCTTGGACTCTATGCGGGGTGCTGAAGGAGGCTCGGCTTCCAGTAATTTGAACAAGCGACGTTATGCACAGCATGATGATACACTGTATGTTGCGCCTGAGGACGAGCGCACTGATTACGTATGTCATTTTTATGTGTTGTGTTTATCCGCTAAGCGCCTCTGATTTTAGTCCCAACCCCCCATGGCTAACTGGTACAACGGAGTCCTCAAGTATGTAGCCCTGTTTAAATGCTTGCATAATACCGTAATATTCTTTCTCTGTAGCACGGGAAAAAGGCGATATGGCCACCCAGCACTCAATGGTGTTCTACCGGAGCCATGGCTTCCTCTTAAGAAGGGTCAGGAGCTTGTGAACAATGACCATCGCCCCGATGCTCCTCGCGTGGGCCAGATCAATGATACTGTTGTGCTGACACTCCGGAAACGACCCAGCATGGTGCGCAATCGTGGGTCAAGTCGTGATTTCAGTTCTGGGACGTCAGGTGCAAATGGCATCAACCAGGATCCTGTACATGCCGCAATCAATAGCAATCCATGGGAAGATACACGACCAAGACATTTGAGAACAGGCAGCGGCAATGGAAATCACCGGTTGAGCTTTGATGTCGCATCTGGGGTGATCATGTTGCCAGACGATGGAGGTTGGCTGGAGAATGACGTGGATAGTGATGAGGAAGATTACGGAGTTAGGGATAATGGTGGACTGGACGGATTGATCGCAGAACTGAGTGTCAGTGGCGATGAGGGGAGTGCAAGTGTTATAGATGGAGAAAGGGATGAGGATAGCGGTGGAGTGACGCCGACGATCCCAACATCGCCCTCAAGGACTTCGAGGTATGGGACATATTTTCATCATCCAGAGAGAAGGAGGCAACCTATTCCTGGGGCATTTCCGGTGCGATAGCGAGAGACATTTGTTTGAATGGCCGTGTGCACTATTATCTTATACCCGTCACTACTTATAATGTGTACGAGTAACATGAAGATTTTTTCACGTTCCAATGAGACGCAAAATGCTGTGAAGTTGCCTATTAGATGTACATGCTGCCTTCTCCAATACTACTCTTCTGCCGTGCGGTCGGGATATCTTTTCCTTTCATGTTCTCCCACCTCGGGGGGGCAGGCTCACCTATGACAGCTAACAGTAGCTCCTGCGCGGTGTTCATCGCATCCTGTGACCATTCAACCCTGTCCTCCGAGAGATGGGAGAAATTGGATGGCGAAAGCGCCTTGGGTGGTGGATGGGGAACGTATTGCGAGGGTGCAAGAATGACTGTCCCGGGAGAAGTGAAGGACGTGCTGAGGATAGAGAGGAAAGCAGCAGAGGTGGATAGGAGAAGGTTTGGAGGAGAGAAAGTGGACACTTTGGACTTCTGTTTTCAAAACAAAACGTTAAAAAGGTAAGACTAGAGCATGACGGTATGGATTTACAAGGGAGGGGACGAGGGACGAGGTTGACAGATATCGCATAGGTGCGTCTTGAAATGATACGGGAGCTGCGGTAATGTATGTCGCAACTGGGTATGTGTCAAGGAGCGCTACGCTGGTAGAACAGGCGCAATCAGACCTTGACTCTATTCTGGTATACGTAGTCAGCTAGAATACCCACCTGGCGGGCTTTAGCGTATCGAGGATCGTGAGTGCGTAGTGAAACATTGCCCATAACGGTAACCTTGTCAGAACCTCGGAAATTATAACAACAGCTTTCGTCCATGCCGGACGGAAGGCGAGGCCGACCTGACACAGTGTTGCTCAGGCTATCGCTCGCAAATAGACGTTCAATACGGTGTGGTCATACGTACTTGAATCCCATTGACGACTATCGCGCCGTTCTGTTCGCCTAGATCTGCAGCCTTAGCCCAGAATTTCGCGACGTCACCTGTGGCTATGACCAGGGGATGTGATTGTGGCAGGTCTCCGATGAGTTTGACATCTGTGATTTGGTTCGGTTTTAGCGTTCCCTTGGTGTCGATCGGATTATATTCATCCTCTTCTTCGTCGGATTCTATAGCGTGGCGGGGTGGAACAGTATCTGCCTGGGGATCTACGTCCTATGTGTGCCCTGATAAAATAAGTTGCATCAGAAACAAAATTCTACGTACCATGGTTAGGACTCGGTCGGTGATTCGATGATCGATCGAGGATCCAGGACTTTGGGTTTGGTTTCTAACATGAGCATACAACCCATTCTATCCTGCTCTCCTCCTCTACTTACATCCCACGACGCGTTTTATTCCTTTCCAACGATTCATTATGGTATGACAATTATGTGTCATTAAAGATAACTTGTCTGATCGCGTCTGATGACTTTGTAGAGCGATAACGCTGGTCAGTATGGTAGCCATAACTACTAGGGATCAGTCAAAATTTACTTGCTTTGACACAGAATACAAAGAAGCTTTTGCACTCTTTGACAAAAGGGGGACTGGTGCCGTAGCCCGCGAAACATTAGGAGATCTGTTGCGTGCGCTGGGGCAGAATCCTACACAGGCGGAGGTGGCAGAGATTATTGCGAGTGCTCCGCGAGATGGTGCGTGATAGATACTCACTTGAGCAATGTATTGCAGCGGTAAAATTCCTGCACAGTTGACTACAAGACATTTTTAACAATCCTTAACCGGCCTGATGGCTTCAAGCCTGCTGGGACACCTGGTATATCGTCCTTCTATGTATCATGTAGATTGCTTGGTTGACGATCTGCTATCTTTCTTTGCTATACACAGAGGAGTTCATCCGTGGATTTCAGGTATTCGATAAAGAGGGGAATGGCTTCATTGGTGCGGGAGAGTTGCGGTATGTGCTTACACAGCTAGGGGAGAAGATGACAGATGAGGAAGTGGATGAGCTGATGAAAGGGGTGCAGATTGGCGCGTGAGTATTCGGTCGCTTCAGTAAACAGTGTTGATATTTTTCCTATGTTAGGGATGGCAACGTAAACTACGAATCTTTCGTGCGCACGATTCTCAGTCAGTAGACTATACCCCATTTACGCAAGTCTGGAAGTGTTGGGAATAAAGTGAAAATTTATGTGATACCTGAATAGCAAAGGAAAAACGGATAAGAAGGCATAGAGGATGACATGACAGAACGTACTGTATTTCGGTCCCCCTCCTCCTTCAGGAACAGTCCAAGTGATATCCTGCGTGGGCACTTTGATGTCGCAGAGCTTGCAGTGGATACAGTTCTAGTATTGATCAATGATGTGCAGGGGAAATCAGTAAGAAAAGATCGTACTTGAGAGTTGATAACTAGCTTCTTGCCTCCCCAACCTCCGGTTTCGTCTCCAGCCTGTGTTGCCATCCCAATCGGTCAAGCTGAAGGAAGAACAAACAAGCAACCCAGCTGACCTCTGCTTCGATATATTCGTACACTCCCGCAGGGCATGCTCGGCCTAACAAGCCCGCATATTCGCCTACGTTGACCTGCACATGCGCACTCCGCCTCTCGTTGGCCCTATCAACGTTGTTGCCCTCCTTTCCTTCCTCTATCTCATGCATGAACTCGTCTGTCTGAACAACGCGCAGGTGCACGGGTTGGTCCTCGGCATGATTCGTTCCCGTAAGGGAGACAGAGGTCATAAGGTCGGTGGAGAGTGGTGCTTCGAAGGGCGGGTAATTTATAGGTTTGAATTTCGACGCAAGCTCGGTATGTGAAGCGTCGAGAGAATTGCCGTTCTGGTGGTTGAGTGATTAGGTAGAGTGATCAGAGATATCAGAGAACAGAGAGGGAAAAAAAAATAAAAAATACACCAGGATAACAAGGGTCCGATGCTTACTTGAAAATCACGAATACTGGAGGTAGGCGTATGTTTGAACGTCCACGGCACCTTACCCTTGAGCAACAGCGAGTCAATGCCGGAGTAGGCAACACCACCCCAGATCCCGAGCCGCGTATTGAACGAGGGGCGAAGGTTGCGCACTTCGTACAGGTCTTTCCATACCCACGAGGAACGGAGGGCAGCATCGTACGGCGACATATTGGCAGACGGTTCCTCCGTCCGGTCCTCGTCGGGATAAACTACATCATAAGCAGCCTCCGCAGCAAGCATGCCACTCTTCATGGCGTTATGTGTGCCTTTTATCTTGGCAACGTTCACGAAACCTGCCGAGCAGCCGATAAGGGCGCCACCGGGGAAGTGCAGTGTAGGAATGGATTGGAGCCCTCCTTCCGTAATGACGCGACCACCATAAGCAAGACGTTCAGCTGTGGGTGATGAGAGGAGGGAGCGGAAGTATGGGTGGTGTTTCAGGCGCTGGAATAGAGGGGATTAAGGGTACGTAAATGGGGCAAACGAAGGGGAAGACTCGCCTGCAACTCACGATAGGGTGAAAGGTAAGGGTTTTTGTAATCCAAGCCTATTACTAGCCCAAGAGAGACGAGGCCGCCGTCCATGTGATATACAAAACTTCCACCATATGTGTGGGTGTCTAAGGGCCATCCAATGGTGTGTATTACTTCACCTGGCTTGTGTATATCTGGATCGACGCGCCAAACTTCCTTGACGCCAATTCCGTAAGTC
>QLOJ01001951.1:0-22870 GCA_003313625.1 Tricholoma saponaceum | reverse complement strand
TGTGTTTTTCTGATAGGAGGCAAGTCCTTCCAGCAAATAATTCCCTGAAGGTCAAGAACAAGCTCCTCTTGATTCCCAATATCATCTATCTGCTGGGTCAGCTTCCAGCCATTGTGCCTCTCAACATATGTCAGTGTTGCACTTGTGGATGCGCCATCAGCCTATAAGTTATTAATATTATAATCACAATCATCCTGAAAAATTGTGCTTACTTCTTGGTATAGACGAAGCTAAGCATGTCTTGGGCTATGCTCTGCTGAAAGTAACTTGAGCCGTGCTCCTGTGCATGGTATCAATATTGGCCAGCATATTTGTAGAAGCAGAACATATGTGCAGAAAATTGGTTGTAGTACTGATCCATGTATCTGGACTTGTTGATACTGGGGGGAAATATTGAGTCCTGCTGTTGTTTGTCCTATGCCCCATAACCATATATCATTCATTCGTGCTAGTCTGCCACATAAACATATTCCAGTGCCTGGCCAAATATGCTTGTCAATCCTGTTTTCTGCAGCTTCTAGTATATGGGCACTACTCAGGTGCATCAGTACATCATATTCACTATATGCTGGTTACAAGTCTCCTGCAGGGAAATTCCACATGATAACATTACATGAGACTATTTTGACTGTGTAATCAGCATGAGTTTGTGACAATGTGCCTCAGGATGGATATTTTGTCATACATTTGTATTGGGATTGTCCTTGGAATTCTCATCACTTGGGTTAATAGTTTTCTGGTATGGGCAGGTTCAATGACTAGCACTTCTTTTTATTCTCCTTGTGGAATAGTCGTGTGTTATAGAGTTTGATGTGCTTTATTTCCTTTGCCATGGTTTGGCTTTCAGCTTTCAGTAGCGAGAAAATTCTTTACAGCCTCCTGTTTCATGAGAATATTTTGTTTGCCTTGTAAAACTTTTCAGTCATCTATTCAGTTTGTATTCCACAGTGTTTTCTTTTTTGTTAATTGTGTGTCTGACGATTTGTGATTAAAAGCCTTGTTAAAAACATGAAATCTACAGTTTCTTGCCTTATCTTCCATTGCTCTTCTTGATGGCTCCTCGTAAAAGGAAGACTTCGACAAAAGAACATGTCTGTTCTGATCCCTTCATTGTCGATGATGATGATCATTCGGTTGAAGGCTCTGATGATGACAATTATGAGGAGTTAGTATTGCTGTGTTTATATTCAGCCGATGTTGTAGGAATATTGTAATACATTCCATATAGGTGATTATACAGGGATTTATTATAATACAATCTACCTCATATAGGCTCTCCTAGCTGGGTTTAAAAATTATTCATGCATCTCGGGACCCTCCAAGAATCTACCTAAAGCTTATATAATCAATCTCACGCATCAAACGCATGGTGCAGCTTGCACAAAATAAAACTAAAAATAGCCAAATGTCTAATAATAGGATCTGATGGTTTCCCCCATCGAAATCTGTTGGGGATTGATGCATGCACCCAATTGTGCCAACCAACAATCATTACGTAATCGCGCTCATGCATCAAATTGGGCATGTATGGATATTCAATTGCACAAACCAAAACTAAAAATAGCCAGAGGTCTGAATGGTCTAATAATAAAATCTGATGGTTGCCCCCCTGTTGGATGTTGATGGATGCACCCAATTGGGCCAACCGATGATGATTATGTAATCGGACTTGTGCATCAAATTGTGCGCCCAGTGGTAATTCATCATCCCAAGCAGATAAACAATAAATCTAAAATAGTAGAATATCTGAACTGTTCTAAATATATATTGTGATGGGTTGGTACAGTTTCCCCCATCAAATTTGGCCGGGAATTGATGGATGTGTGCAAGCGCATTTGGATGATGTGCAGTGCACTATTTGTATATATTTACACTGAGCACCCAAAGTTCACATTGGTGTGTGTCAAGCACCACAAATAGTAATGTATTTCTAAATAAGTAGAAAAGCATCCTTGGGCATCCTAATTAATCCTCCAGTAGTTGTAACTTGATTTTGTAATACAGGAAATAAGTATTAGAACAATTGACAGTTTTTGGTACTTTTCAGGCAATAGCTAATGCTTCTATCAGCTAACCTGGAAAGGGGGAGGGAGAACTATACTAAATGCAATAATATTGTAGTGATATCTACAGGTGAGTAGTTGGTGGGGATGGGAGATTAAAGGTGCTAGGCATTGGATATTCCACTTTTAGGTGGCTTAGTGTAAATTACAGATTGAAGGAGTCATGGAATCTGCACAGATATCACTGTTCCTCATACACCCCATGCTTATTTCGCCTTAGTGTTCCATCCCCATGATCTGAGGCCAGTACTCACACCTCTGAGGCTTTGTTTGTACATGTTTGCATGATGTGCCCAGAGGTTGCCTTGGTGTGCATCGAGCACCACAAATGGATAAGTGTTCGTAAATATGTAGTAAATGATCCTTAGGTACCCTACTTTACTCCCCAACAGCTTTATTTAATGTAGTAGTACAGGAAGTTAATAAATGAGCATGTATCAGATCTGGGTGATTTCAAGGCCATAGTACATGGTCCAATGGGCCGAATTATAAAAATATTGAAGTTATAGCACTCTCCCATATCCTAGAATTGATTTGTGAGTGAAAATTCCAAGTTAATCTTTTTCACACTTTTGTCATTTGCAAGCCCAATACAAGTTAGAAATTTATTTGGAAGCCTGGAAATCACTCAATGGATATATAATATACAGTTACAAGTCCTTAATGTAGTTAAGACTTGTTCTTTATCATTCCAGGAAATAGTGTCAAATTTCATTCATTCATTCATTCATAATTTGGACCACAGCAAAGTATTTCCAAAATAGGAATGAGGCAAAAGTGCATATGAACTAATGATATTAGATATCAATCTGATCCATTTTTCAAGCTGATTTCTCAAGTTTAAAATCTGTTTACACAAGTCCAATGGCGAAGGTTTCAAATGATGCAAGACGGCTGCACCGCATGCCCACTGTAACGCCTTATGGACACAGTTGATGGCACTGCATGCCCACTGTAACGCTTTATGGTCGTGGATGGTTCTCGCAGATCCGCTCCTCTGTTTTATATTGTCTTACTCCTATTCACTAGTACAGTGTTGACCAGTAAGACAACCCCTTTTCTTGGGGTTTCCTCTGGTCGTCTCGCTCTTATCACGCTTGTGTAGTTTTGTTCTTTCAATCTATCATCGTTCCTCATATGTCCAATGCCCATGCCTCCTTCTTCGGACAGTCGCAGCCTCACACTCTCCCCGAGGGAGATGGAGAACCTGCAACAACCCGAGTTGAGAACAATCCTGCTGGAGCAAACACTACTTTCATGCCTGTCGGGTGGACCCAACAACCAGAACAACCAGATTCTGGACAATGAGGAGGAGGACCCAACCATGAATTCAGAAGAGACCTTGTTACAAAGATCAAAAGGATCATCCAGGACTTCAGAGAGAGAAAAGTGGCCAAAATTGAGGCTCTTTATCAAATCCTGCAAGTTGCCCAAGAAGCTGAGGTCGATGAACTTGTCAGACAAGCAGCCATTGACGATTACACCACTCAGATCAGCCTCATTGATGCACAGCAACGAAGTGCTGAACAACAAGGTGAACATGCAGCGCAGCTGGCTAGAATCGGCGATGGGCAAGCAGCTTCAAGGGAACCAGACAGAGACAAATCCCGGAGAAGAGATGATCGAAGACAGGGGTCAGGTGATGATGAAGCGGGGAGATTCTTGCGTGACCTTCAAAGGCAACTCACAAGGAAGCATAGGCATCGAAGCCCGTCCAACTCTTCTGGCTCGGATGATGGTTCTACCTCAGCAAAGGGAGAAGGAGAGTCAAACAAGAAGAAACACTTATACCAGTCACAACTACCGTGGTACACAGTTGAGACCAATGCTCAGAACTGTGAAGTCGACGAAAACCGAAAGAAGACAAGGGAGATCCTCAGGATTTTCCAACAAGACACCGCTTTTGCAGAACGAGACGTATGACGTTCGACCACTGCCCCTCAAGGATTCCCAGACTCAGAATGGAGACACATCTTCCGTGGAGAACTGGTCAACCTCAACGTTGTCCTTAGCAATCTCCACCATGTTGCCCCTCCTAAGGAGAATGTTGGCCGCATCGGAAGAACAGAAATATCTCTTGGAAGCACAGATCCGGCACGAAAGGTCCAAATGAGTGGCGACTGGACCACTGCCTGGAACACAACTGTCAAAGCGACCGCATACGCATTCCCCCATCGAGACAATGAATTACGACAGTGGGGAGACTACCTTTCGTCAGAGTTCTCAGCCAGACATACCAGCTCTCATCACAAACTCATCGCCTTCGACAAGGCAGTCAGAACTCGAGTTGGAGGGGGACAAGTGATCTTACTCACTGACCACAATGAATTCACATACCTCTACTCAGCTTTTCTCCTTCCTGATGGCATCCAGACAGGAACTGTTGGACGGCAAGGCGACAGTGACCAGAGGACCAGATCTACCTCTACTGACATCTGTCAAAGATTCAACAGTGCGAACGGATGCCGCAGCCCAGCGGGAACCTGCCATTTCCGCCATGCCTGTTTCCAATGCAAGCAGCCAGGCCATGGGAAAGAAAACTGCCCTCAGCAAGCGTGAGACAAGTTATGGGATGCATTCTAAGTACCTCTGTTACAATGTCTGGGATGCACGGGATGGAGGAGAAGAAGATGCTCATGTTGAATCACTCCAATGCCTTGCTGACTGGACTGAACGAGCGAAACCCCTCCCAGCAGTACCTATCTCTGAGCTCCAAAATGCCATCACCATGCAGACAATCAACAGCTGCCCTGATCTTTTTAAGATTGTCACTCCAATCAACGTTGACCGTTTTGAAGCTCTGCTAGCTTCACACCCAAATCGCCTTTTCATGGAGTCTGTCTGTAGAGGTTTGAGGGAGGGTTTCTGGCCTTGGGCCGATACCCACCAAGGAGAGTATCCATCTACAGTTGATGAGGCCCTGGACACCCCAAAGGATGGACCAGAGGTGGATTTCTTGCGCACTCAACGAGATCACGAACGGTTGGCAGGAAGGTTCTCTGGCTCTTTCAGTCAAGACCTTTTGCCGGGAATGCATGCCTCACCTGTTCACGCGGTGCCCAAACCTCACTCAGACAAGCTACGCATGGTGATTGATCAGAGTGCAGGTCTATTTTCACTGAACTGCATGATCAAGTGCGAGGATATTCGAGGATTCCCTTTGGATAACATGACTCACTTGGGTGAGGGACTCATACGCTGGCATCAGACAAAGCCAGGACGATCATGGATTGTCTACAAGTCTGACGTCGCCGATGCATATCGCTTGCTTCCCATGCACCTGTTGTGGCAAATCAAGCAGATAGTCACAATTGATGGAGAGCGCAATGTCAACCGCAACAACTGCTTTGGGGGGAGAGGATCACCCGGAATATATATCTCATTCAACGGTTTAGTGACTTGGATAGCACGGAAGGTTGAACTTATTGAAGATCTTTGGACTTACATGGATGACTCATTTGGGATTGACGAAGAGGGGAACATGGTTTGGTATCATCGGTATGAGAAGTACATGCCTACAAACCAGGTCAAGCTTCTATCCCTTTGGGATGAACTTGGCATTCCTCATCAGCCCCACAAACAGCTCTTTGGACCAACACTCACCATTATTGGAATCTATGTCAACCCAAACAGCCTAACCTTCACTTTACCAAAACAGGCTCTCGATGAACTCCTGCAAGAAATTGAGGATTTCTCCACCTGGTCAGAGCGCAAGCATGGCGCCTCATGGAGTCTACAAAAATGGCAACGACTAGCGGGGTGGATGAACTGGAGCTTCAATGTTTTCCCACTGTTGAAGCCCGCTCTTAACTGACTCTATCCCAAGATCGCAGGTAAAGACCGACCGCTGATGAAAATTTGGGTCAACAATGCTGTCCGCGAGGACCTCAAATGGGCAACCCACCACATACGCGCCTCACTCGGGATCAAGCTGCTCTCCAGTGTATCTTGGAACATTGAGGATGCTGACGCTACTGTCTTCTGTGACACCTGCATGGAAGGACTCGCTTTTTACTACCCTGGTCGTTCTGCTGGTTTCTACACCCCTGTTCCCAATGATGCTGTGCAGGACATCATCTTCTACTACGAAGCTCTTGCTATCGCCAGTGCTTGCAATGATCACAAGGCAACCATGCCACATTACTCACAGATCATTATCTACACCAACAGTATGAATACTGTCGACATGTTCAGTTCCCTCAAGTGTCAACCCGAGTTCAATCTCCTGTTGCAGCACTGCCTTGACATCATGATTTTGAAAGAATTTCGGATCCGAGTCTTGCATATCCCAGGAGAACGCAATGGCATAGCCAATGCCATATCACAGCGCGAATTCTATCGTGCACAGCAACTTGCACCTGGACTACACATCCATGCTTTTCAACCCCCACAACTGTCAACACTGGGGGCCACAAAAAAATGATTGTCTCTCACATCCGTGCCCGGCAGCCCATGCGGGAGCTGTGGTCACGGGAGCGGCTCGTTCGAGAATGAGCTATTGCGCTGGGACAAGCCATAGACGTTACCACATGGAACAATTATGGTTCCGCACTGAACTCCTACCTCACCTTCGTCTGCCTTCATAATTTTCCTGTAGAGCCCACCGCGGACACGCTAAGCCTCTACACTGTTTGGATGTGTCATCACATCAAACCTGATTCTGTTGACACTTATCTTTCCGGCATTTGCCAACAACTTGAACCCTACTTCCCTCACATATGCGAAAGCAGGAGAGGGCAACTGGTCCATGGCACACTGGAAGGGTGCAAACGCTTAAGGGGGACACCAACCATCAGGAAGTGAGCCCTGACCATTGGGGACCTCAATACTGTATGCAGCTCCTATGACAACACCGGGTCACATGATGACCTTCTTTTTTGCACCCAACTCTGCATTGGCTTCTTCGCACTAATGCAACTTGGTGAACTCACCTTTCCTGACAATATGGCTCTTTGGGACCCCCGGAAGGTGACCAAACACAGCACAGTACAGTTTCAGCCTCTGTTTTTCCAATTTTTCTTGCCTGGCCACAAGGCCGACAGATTCTTTGAGGGGAACACCATCATCATTCGCGAAAATCCATTACCGTGTAACCCCATGCGGCTCTTCCGGCTCTACATCGCTTCTCGCGATCACCGCTTTCCCCTGTCATCACCGCTGTGGCTCACTGCAGATGGCAAAGTGCCGATGAGGACCTTCTTCATGCAAAGGCTACGCACATGGTTCGATAACAACATCGCGGAACAGTCAATGCGGGCTGGGGGCACCACTTCCTTAGCTGAAAATGGCGTGGCACCGCACATCATTCAAGGGATTGGCCGATGGGCGTCAGCAGCATGGCAGATTTACATCCGCAAACACCCAGTCCTCCTCCAGGCTATGCTTCATGCATGAAGCCCACTGCTTTCACACAGATCCACTGCCCCACAGGGCATGCTGCGCCATTCACGCTTGAACACTGCAGGGTCTGCACGTGCTCCCCGCTGGGTCTCTCAGTACTTGGACTTTCACAGACTTTGATTTCCCTTTTCCTTTCTTTACTTATCTTATAAATGGACGTGGACCTTCTTTCTCAAACCCATACTACCAACGGACAACTCTCTGTATCTTTCACTCCTCACATCATCACCTCATCTCCCACACTACACACTTTTTCCCAGCCATATAGGACTATAGGTGTACCTTGACGATACCAATATTATGTCAGTCGTTAAGGCTGACCCTAAGGGTCGCTGAACGGCTTTTTTCTCCCTACTTCGTGCCCACACTGTAAACCCTTGCACATTGGTCAAGTTTAAAATCTGTTTACACAAGTCCAATGGCGAAGGTTTCAAATGATGCAAGACAGCTGTACTGCGTGCCCACCGTAACGCCTTACGGACGCAGTTGATGGCACCGCATGCCCACTGTAACACTTTATGGTCGTGGATGGTTCTCACAGATCCACTCCTCTGTTTTATATTGTCTTACTCCTATTCACTAGTACAGTGTTGACCAGTAAGACAACCCCTTTTCTCGGGGTTTCCTCTGGTCGTCTCGCTCTTATCACGCTTGTGTAGTTTTGTTCTCCCTCCTTCCCACCCTTAGTCTAGTGGTGTACCTTGACGATACCAATATTATGTCAGTCGTTAAGGCTGACCCTAAGGGTCGCCTTGCACATTGGAAAAATATTGTTTATTTGGTCATGTGACCTGATTGTATTGCTATATTTAGTAATTACTAAATATATCACCTATATTTTGTTGAAAGCTAATTTAGAAATGGATATGTAAGAAAAGATAATTATATTTGGCCTTATTTGTTTACTATAAACAAATACAAAAATTGTTATAAAGTAATAACCTTTGATATATTTTTAAATGGTTTCCTTTTTTTAAAAGTCATGTGACTTTCCTTTTTCATATGGGGGTTCATAGTTCATATGGGAGAATTCCAAATATTGTTTCAGAATGTTTCTAAGTGCTTTTGTTCTTGAGTAATTTGCAAAATATTCATGAAAAGCCAAGTCTTTTTGTGGCTGTGCACATGATTTTTTGATGTTACAATTATAAATTAAACTGCATATTAATCTGTCAATGCTAGCATTTCTATAACAAGTCATATGACTTTTTTTCTGACTATATGCTTGATACTTATTATATTTAATGTCTGTAAATACTCTATATTCATTTGTTTATTTGTATTGATAGATTAGTAACAAATGTAATTGGCTTTCTGTTCTGAGTTAGTAAATAGCAAAATAAATTGAAATCATGTGATTATATAAAATCACAAGACTGAAGCTGGTTGTAACACACAGCCACATTATGTACTTATAAAACTTTTACACTTGTAATCTGAGAAAATAAATTATTATAATTTTGCTGCTATATTTATCATTTTTAATTTAAATAAATGGATGAGTATTTGCCACATGCAGTGCTGGCCCACTACCACCAAGTTTGTCTTATGTTACTTGCAGCTACCTCAGAGTTGAATCAATTGAATTTCCTGCTGTCTGGTATGGTGAACCACCTTCTCCCATGGTTCTGGCATCTTCTCCTTCTCTCCCTTCTCAAGCATCTTGGGCTTTTGCTTGCCTTTCAGGTCAATGAACTTGTGAATGTTCCTGTGCTTGAATGGCTTTGTTTTCAGTGATAACATAGGTATCCAGACCTCCCCTCCTCTGAAATCAAGCTGACACATGGATATTACCTGCCTCCTCTCATAACCCTCCACATCACCACCTTTTGCAGACTCCCATGTCATGTTGTCCGCCTTTTCGTGCACCTCTTGCCTTCACCAGCAGTCTCTTATGGTCGAACATTGATAACCACCTTCTGCCATCTATTCTCTTGATTCTGCAGTTTTCACTTGTAGTTCAGAATGCACCCTCACAGAAGGCGTTGAATGCCCCAGATTTCAGTTATAAAGTATATATGCATGTCTTGTCACCCATGGAACAAACTAATAAAATTGTCTTGAAGCTGTTTAGTCCATCCATGGCCCCCTTTGAACCTCCTTGCTTCCACTCACCACCACTCCTTGCTTGCCTCTACAGAGATTTCTGAGGGTATATGAGTTGGTGTTTGCACATAGGCATCACCTCCCTGATGATTGCTGGGTAAAAAGCAGACTGTAAGCATGGTCTATTTGAGGGAAAGCAACAGGGAGGTACTTACCATCATGTTGTAAATGGGATCAGGATATACTAGGACCTCTGGAACAAGTTCCACAGGCATTTCTGCAGAAGGATTGACATGGATGATGGGATCCTAAACCAATCATAATGAAATATCAAAACGGCAGAAGGAAATCGCTCGCTGTTGCATGTAACATAAGCCCAGGGTATACCAGTGTCTCTGAAAAACAAGGTTTTTCAGGATGATGGTTTCCTTGTGGAGCCTGCTCAGGAGAATTAACTGGCAGACGAGCTGGGAGAAGTTGTGCATGAATCTGATTTTCCACTGGTGTAATGTTAGGGGGGATAATGAGAGCTTCTGTCATGGTCAAGCCCCAAGCCTATACATACAAACCCAACATTTGATTACCTTATCCAACAGCAAGAGAATAACACTTACACTGATGGGATCGCTAAGTTGGTGCTGCACTTGTCACAGCTGTAGGGATACATACATGATGCCAGGCATCTAGGGAAGGATCAGTATGTGAGGTATAAGATGCTTAGCCACATACCATGATAGAGAATCTGTCTTGCAAAAGAGAATGGTGGTCGAGGTGTTCAATCTCCATATCTTCAGACTCGTTAGAACTATCGGAAGCTGAGTCTGCATTCAATATGTCCTCAGGGAGGAAGTGAAAGAAAACATCTGAGTGTAAAGCATCAGGCAAGTCGTCTGACAAGTCCATGAGAGGCATTTCAAAAGCACAGTAGTGGGAGTGCAGGGATAAAAGACAAGATGCAAACATCCATATTTAGGAGCATTCTTAGCAAGAGAAACAAAGGAAAAAAGCTTCAAAGGACAGTGGAGAACATTACTGATCACATGTTCCCTAGGCACAGGCAATCGTAACCAATAGTAGCCACTGGCAGAAGATGTGTATCAGCTGACAGCTAAGTGGTAGATTAACATGTCTGTGCCTACCATGAGTCTGCCATGATGCTTAATATAGAGGAAGTAGTGTTGCCACAGTTCCGGCTCCAAGCCAACTTCAGGTCATAGCTGAAATCGGCTTTAGCCGAGGCCAAGCTGAGTCATGAGAACTGAAGCCACAACTCAACTCTGACTTCTGAGCCAAAGAAGCTGGCACACATGTTGCAAAACTTCGTGAGCTGGAATATCAGAAACCCATGCACAATCACTTATAATTTGCTTATCTCCTTCAAATAGCCATACAATACACTCTGTATGATAGGTATATAGTCAAGAATAATCACAAAATCTTCATATAATTGAGCCCCCTCCATATGTCCATCTGAGTGAAAATGATACAATATCTCGAGAATGTGACATCCAAAAGCAGTCATCTCTTCAGGCCCTTCAAACGACACTAGAATACACCATTATCAAGCACAGGATCATAAAAAATAGTAGATAACTCACAAAGTAAATTGAACCCCCCCTAATACACCCCCTTGAGAAGATTAGGGACTAACTAAAAAAAGCAGCATGCGAAAGCTGTCATCTCTTCAGGCCCTTCGAATGACACTGGAATACATCCTTATCAAGCACAGAATCATAAAGAATGGTGAAGAACTCACTGAAAAATCAAACCCTCCCTAATACACCCCCTTGAGCAAGATTATGGAATAAATCAAGAATGCGGTATGTGAGAGCTGTCATCTCTTCGGGCCCTTCAAACGACACTATAATACATCATTATCAAGTGCAGGATGATAAAAATAGTAAAGAACTCACTGAGATGGATAGATCTCCTCAATACCCCCTTGTTGCAAAGATTGTGAGATATCTCAGGAACACAGCATCAGAAGGCTGTCGTCTCTTTGGTCCCTTCAAACGACACTAGAATACATTGTTATCAAGTGCAGGATGAAGAAGAATGGTAAAGAACTCACTGAGATAGACAGACCTCCTCAATACCCCCTTGTGAGAGATATCTTGAGAACACAGCTTCAAAGTGTTGTCATCTCTTTTGGTCCTTCAAACGACACTAGATTACAGTATTGTCAAGCACAGTATCACAAAAAAACAGCATGAAATCCCCAGACACTCACCCTGTCTTTGTTTCTGACCAAAATTATGATTCACTTGAATATACAACAGTTTCTTTGCCCATTTAAAGGGTTTATGTATCACTTTCACATATTTTAAGCTATGTTACACTACACCACTGAGGGGAGGAATGTCAGGGAGGTGAATTGAGGATGGAGGGAAGGAGGAAGAATGAGAAGGCACTTGAATATGTTGACAGATTGTTGATATTGTGCATGAAGCTGAAGTCTCAGGTAACCAGGTAACTCTATCTGGCTCAAAAGTCAGAGTCAAGCCAATCGATTACAGAGTCATGACCGGCAAATGCTGTGGTTCACGTGAGTCAACTCACAGTTAGCCAAGCTGCAGCAACACTAAGAGGAAGTGGTTGAAGGATGTGAGGGGCTATTGTAATGCCTCATACAACTTCGGATAGTAACATTCCTTCTCAGCTGATGGGAAAGGTCTCAGGGACTTCCATGACATCTTACCAGGGGATGGTAAATGTCAGGCCATGAAAGCACATTCATGAATCAAAGGAAGGGCTAACAGGACATGGTCATTATTGCACAAGCCATATTCTCCCTTCAACTAAAAACTTACGCTTTGTTCAAGCCAAAAAGTGTATTCAATCTATGGATCCATCCCACCAAGGTCCCATCAACAATTGTCACCTGAGATTTGCCTTTCAACTTCAAGATCATTGCCCCTCCCACCTTCATACCATCCTTCTATGCCCCTCTCAATATGTTCCCAAAATGCTATCTGCTTTGACTTCCTTTCTATCTGGGAGGCTCTGGCTATGTTGCTACCAAGAGTGGTGAGCATTGTCAACCAAGGTTTCACATATATTATCTTACCTGTTCTCAAGGCCATGTATTCTGCACCAAAAGGGCTAAAAGGCATCCAGAACTTGAATGAGTGCCTACAATGCCTGTGTTGAATGTATATATTTGACTTTTCTAATGTACTGCAATTGCCAGTATGCTTACCTCTAATGAAAATCCCAATGTACGCATCCTAGTTTAATGATCATGATTACTTTTTTTCCTAGTCAATTGAGCAACTTGAATGTGAGGAGAATAGCAAAACATGCCACACTGATTTTATCCAAAGGACCATTGTGCTTTTTTAGCAAACACACTGTAACTTCTGGATTAACCATCAATAAAATAAAGTACATCGAGATATCTGACTTGGCCCAACCTTGGTGCTGCTATCTTTTGCAGAAAAAAGGTGGGTATTAAATCAAGTATATCAAATGGCATCGTATTTTTAGTAGACATGCTGTAATTGGAATAATCATCAATAAGGTCATTGCGTCGAGATGATCAATGTGGCCTAACCTTCACATTATCTTTTGCCTATCTCCTCCATCTGCTTTTCTTGCGCCCATCGTTCAGGATGGTCAGGGTTATTTATTCTCAGGTTTTTACTTCAACTACAACCAAACATTCATTCATAAACTATGTCTACAGAAGAGTAGTAGTTGAGACAATTGGGACACAGATGGTGGTGAAGAGTAAAGATATACATGGACCTACAAGTCACCACATTCTGACAATGATACAGTGTGATGTTATTGCCTGGCAATTACCAACCAGTCACATCACACATCCATGGTCTTTGCATGACTCAGACAGGCATGCATCTATTTTGCTCCTTCATGCAGACCACTACTTGGTTCTCTTAATAATACGGAGAAACTTGAGACAGTAACCACTAATAGTAAGTAGTATTTCAGTGTTCTTGTATGCACAAAATGCTGTTGCTTCCTTGAAACTGATGAACAATGGTGTACAATGAGTGGAGTGAAGTAGTAAGACCTGAAGTCAAAGTGCATTTATTGACTCCACATTGACCGGTGTTTGGTTGCTACTAAAACAAGCTTGTATGGCCATTGTCAACTGATAATGGCCAATTCTCTCTGTATAGGCAATACTATCCCAAGCATGCCAGACAACTCCATCATGAAGTTCCTTGATATTGAGGCACTCATAGAATTGGACGACAAACAAGAGGATCTAGCTGAGTATGAGAGTGACTATGGTATGTGCTTATTAATGATAAATTACCCATTGTTCAACATTTGCAATGCAATAGATTTTGTCGTAAAAGAAGAGAAAGAAGATTGTGAGGGTGAAAATGTATACCTATGGAAGGATTTAGAGAATGATGTCGAAGATGAAACTGAGTCTAACATCTTGGCAAAGATAGCCCAGGATATCCAGGATTGACACTCAAGTCAGAGCTCTGCTTCTTTTCAGGAGGATTTGGTTGATGGCTATCTGTCCAGACTTCCAAGAGACAATGAGAAAATTTGGCATGTCAGGGTCAAGGTAATTAGCTGGCATCCTTTCGTTTTTCCTGAACCTTACTTATATCATGTAGGAAGGATCAGAGCGCAATGTTGTTCTGGCTATTCTCCAAAAGATGCTAGGTTGGGGTGCGATTTTGTCTTCCAACATTCTCTCAGCTTTCACCTGAGATGCAATTTGAGGATACATTTTTGTAGAATCTCAGGACTTGTCTTGCATAGAAGGCGTTCTTGAAGGAATCCCTGGTGTTGCTCACATGCAATCTGGAAGCATCTTTCATTTCACCATACAGCTCGTTGATGCAAATGATCAAATGTCCTTTCTTGACATGCAACTAAATGGCCTGCAGCCAAACCTCATGGTGGAGACCTGGGTTCAAATCAAGCATGGTCTCTACAAAGGTGACTTGGGACTTGTGTGGAGCATCGATAAAGCCTCACTCATGTGTGAAGTGTATGTCGTTCCTCACCTTTCATTAGATCGAAAATGTAAATGCGGAGGGTGGCCTCCACAAGCACTATTCAACCTTGAAAACATGGCAAGAGCAGAGGGGATTTACAAATCGAAAGTGGAAGCATGTAATTGTGGTCACCTTTTCCTAGGGAAATGCTACATGGATGGGCTTTATCTATCAAACTTCCATATATCTACCCTCACATGTGGAGGGGTCAATGCCACTAAAGAAGAGATCAAACATTTCCAACAGCTGCCATCCCATGAGTGGGATTTGGTGAAGGAGTTTATCTCACCAATCCAGCTTGGAGACAGGGTACGCATAATTTCTGGGCCATTTAAGGGTGCTTCTGGCATAACAATGGAGATCAAGGAGTCCTTGGTCCTTGTGGCTTGGGATGGGAATAAAGGAGGCATCCACAAAGTTTTCACTTGCAAAATTCACAAGCTCTTTGTACTGGGCAATTTCATTCAAGTCAATCATGGCCCAAATCAAGGACATCGAGGTTTTATCATATATGTTGATAATACGACCTTAATTCTTTACAAACAATGCACAGGTATCGATGGTCATCTTGGCCAACAATCTACCTGGGGCAGATCTGAGGTTGGTTGAGCATTATCAGAACATCTCTGGTCAACTTCTGCAGAATACCAAGCAGGACCATCACATACCGGTGGTCAACAGAAGCCAGTGGTCAGAGATTGTTATCTGCAGATGGAAGGAAGTCCAGATCATTCAAGGACCTTTGAAAGGACATTTTGGCACTGTCGTTGGCTCACACTGGATTGACATGGAGAAAAGCACCAATAACTTGAAAGAACAAGTCATGGATGTAAAAACTGAAACACAAGCCATTAAAATGCATCGTGCATTCCATCTGGAGAATGTCAGAGAACAGCAGTAAGCTCACCTTTTGTTTTGGATGTATTCTCAGCATAAAAATCATAGTACCGGCTTGCCATTACATCAGGCAATCTGGATTCCTAGAAGCTTCCAGCAGCCTATACCAGAATTGCACCACACCATTGCCACCCTGTGCACCCCTCCTCCAGTGATTTCTGAGCTTCCTGATGCTTGTGCTTCACCTGTTGATGATTCTCCTGCATGGAATCCAGCCTCACATCTTCCAGACAAAGTTACTGGAGATATTTTCAACTCAACAAACACATACACACATCCTCATCCAGGTAGATATTCTGTGAACATTGGTATTCAAAATTGACATCACTTCACACAGGAGAATGGCGTCTCGACCTGCATTTAGTATTCAAGGTCATTGGAGAAACAGAACAGGTTAATCAAGAACTCAAAATTTACCTTCAAATGTTCTGCTCAAACAACCCTCAAACCTGGAAACAGTTCCTCTCCACAGCGGTATTCACTCATAATCAAAAGTTTCACTCTGCTGTCAAAAATACCCCATTCTTCCTAATGATGGGAAGCCATCCTCGAGCCCTTCCTCTGGCATATCAAAAATCTGATGTACTGGCTGCAGAACAGAGACTTGCTCAGCTGCAATGAGCAAGAGATGAAGCGCTATCATGTCATGAACTGACAAGACAAATGATGGTGGCAAGGACAAACTGCAGCTTCACCCCCTTCAAACAAACAGATAAAGTTTGGCTAGACTCCAAAAATCTGAAGATCGGATACCCAACTAGGAAACTTGCCCCAAAATGAGAGGGACCCTTTGAAATCCTCAAAGTAATCTCTCCATATGCATACTGGTTGAAACTACCAAATCAATGGTGAATTCACCCCATGTTCCATGCTGCCCTTCTTTCCCCCTATCGAGAGACAGAAGCTCATGGACAAAATTACCTGAAACCACTGCCTGACTTGATTGAAGGAGAAGAAGAACACAAAGTTGAGGCCATAGTTGCCCATAAGAAACAAGGACAGCATTTCAGATACCTGATAAAATGGCTGGGTTATCCTACCTCTGAGAACACCTGGGAACCCAAGTCAAACCTGAAACACTCTGCTACATTGCTCTCTGCTTATAAACAAGAAAAACAACTATGATTAACAAACTCGCCCTGACATCCTGCCTTCATTTGCCCACACCATTCTCCCAGAATCGAAGAACCATCACCATGAACCAATTGAACCTCATTCCTGTCCCATTCCCCTCTGCTGTGCAAACCACACCCTCTGATGAAGAACAACTTGCTACCGTTCTCCAGTTTTTAAAGAACAAAACCAGGAGAGGATCACTCCTCCATGCTCTCCAGATAAATCCCAATTTGAGAAATTCTGCACTCACCTTATTCGAGATAAGAGACCTTATTGACCAGCAGAAGGCTCTTCTCAAGAGGTTGATGAGGGAGGCAATTGATGAGCAATTATATGATGCTGTGAGCGACTTACACTGTGAACGGTCAGAACAAAATGCTCCACCCATTTTCCACCCATACCAACGACCTCATAAAGCACCAGACAATCTGGCATCCTTGAGCTCTGGAGGGTGCAAAGGAAAGAAAAAAGTGATGCTCATAGTAGCCCCCCTGTCTCACCAAGGGAGCTTAGAGCCCTCCTCTTCCCAGACATTACCGATGATGACCTCTCAGACTATGGTCCCCATGGACATCATAGATCTCATATCCCTGACACCTGAACTGCCCAGACGACCACTCCCAAATCCCTATCCCAAACACATGAGAAGTGAAAGGTGTTTTATCTGTGGCAAAATAGGTCATTTTGGTTCTTATTGCCCATGTTTTACCTGTTCTGCTTGCCATAAACCTGCCCCAGGTCATTTGTCCTTCCAGAACTAGCTGATCCCCAGCACCACCTAGTGTTGCCGCAGCTCCGGCTCAGAGCCGGCTAAAGCCAGGAGCTGAGCCAATATTAGCTGAAGCCAAGCCAGACTGCCGAGTGGTGACTCCCACATCTCAGCTAATTCCGGCTCCAGCTCAGAAACCGGCTGGAGCTGGCTAAGCTGGTCATAAAACATAACAAAAAAGTTTGAAGATTTGATGAAAATAATATAGAATTACTAGATAATATACAAGATTATTATACACCGTTGTATAGATATCAGTAAAACAAATCAGAAAAATTATTTTGCGCATGTTTTACATGCTTCCTCACGAAGGGCAGTCATAAGCATTTCATTCTGCTTCTCGTCCGATGTCTCGAAGCTCACACAAACCTGGCTCACATCAAGTTCTAACTGTTCCCCAGTAAGCCTGTCCCCGGTCCCTTCCATCCTGTTCACGACGGCCAAGATCATTTTGACTTGTTCATTTTCAAACCGATGATGAATTCGTCGAACATGCTCCCCACAGTGTTCACCCTGAATTACAACCAGCAATCCATTATCGCGTTTCGGATTGGGGTGCTTGAGGGAAACCCATTCAGGAGATATAGCTTCAGAAGTTTTGTATTTATTCTGTCGAATACTCAGTTGTCCACTGACCAATGCAATGTCAACCACCATCTCCTTCTGCTTGAAGTTTCCACCATTAGCTACCACCTTGAATTGCTTGCCAACAAGTCACGAGTCTAGTAGTGGGTGGACGATGCAACTGCGCTGAGTAACAAGTTGCTGGCCAAGCTCAACATTAGGCCCAACAATGTCTAGCTCTGGTGTCGCGATGGGTGTCCGGGACGAGGGGTCCCAAGCAGGGGATGAGGAAATAATTGAATCAGGCAGAGGAGTCATGTTGCCAGAGAACTGTGAACTCGGGTTTCAGAGTGGATTAGAGAGACGGGGCTCATGATGGCGAGGTAGAAAAAGTTTGCTTTTTGGTTCTATGACATCGTGCAGTTTAGAGTGGGACCTATCACATATGGATGATTAGTTGAAGCCTTTTCATTAATATGAAATCACACATACACAGCTTCTATGACATCATTGTAATCTAGAATGATGGTCTGGAATGGGGAGGAGGGATCCCAATAGGAAAGTTGTGCAACAATTCAAAGTCCACTGAGTGTGTCCTGGCCACATAGTACATTTTTGACAATGGCTTGACGACTCTTGAATGCATGTTTTGCTTTTGCAACTAAGATGGTTTTGCCGAGCCAAGGTACCTGGTTGGACCGCGCCAAAGAAGATGGACCTGCATCGCCAGGACTAACTGGCACGTGATGGACTGCCGTGCTCATAACTTTTAACCAATTAATATGAGTTTCGAATTTCTGCAAGTAAAATTAAAATTAGTCCAAGTAGCACACACTAGCATGTAATCTACCTTTATGCGGTGGTGTTGGTTCTCTTCCAATGTTTCTGAACTTATATGTTGGATGATATGGACTGTTTCGCCATCAACGCCCTCCACCCATCCAGTCAATTCTCAAAGCGGCCTGCTCAGAACTTCAACAAAGTCCCCAATGACAATGTGCTTGCGCAGCTCAGACCAGGTAACGCTTATGATGCCCTCACCACTGGCTAAATTTACTTCAGCAGTTTCTGTCCTGACGCTTTCAGTAACACCTAACTTGCTAGATGAAGAAATGAGAACCCAATCGCCTTCGTTGAAACTCCATTCCATGGGATGAGGAAATCTAGCTGCAAGAATAGTAGGATGACGAGATTGTTGGAAGAGAAAGAACATAGAGGTAGGCATGGAGGCTGAGGTCAATGAAATTGAATGAAATCAAATTCCTTGACAAGAAGTCCATTTGAGAAAATATTGCCCCTAAATTGGTAGGTTCTGTCATCCTGCTTGACGGATGGGGTACCATAGACACACTCTATAGTGTTGGGGTCGAATAATGTAGGTTCTGGAGCAATGGCAGACTGTTTCCTCTTCAAAGATGAACTTGAGAGATTGGGTGGTGAGAGATGGGGAACCAGGAGTAGATGGACTCCCCACAACTCTACCACAACTACATACCCAACGTCTCCTTTATATGTTCCTTTGCGAAGTCGCACCCACCTCCCCACATCCACATCTGCCTCGATATCATTCATCATCAACATCTTCGTCCAATCCTGGAAGTCAATCTGCTCCCGGATAATTCCAGTTCTACGGCAAACAATTCCAGGTGTAATTTTGAGCAGGCAATTGAGATGCTCGTTCATGGTCATTTCCAAGTAGACCCAACCCCGAATTGGACCCCATGTAAAGGCTGAACACAGCTCATGCCGGGGAGCTGCCAACTGGAGCAAAGAAAAAATGGCCTCTTCTTCTACACCTAACTAGATGAATTTTTAACCTAGAGGTTCTCATCACGAAAAGAATTGAGAAGCCTTACCCTGCAGGCAACTCGCCAAAGTGGAAAATCATCAAAGGTAGGTGGCATCCTGACTTGAGCGAAGGCTTTGTTGGGATGTTCAGTGGCTTCTCGAAGTGCCAAGTTTCTACCTCCAGAATTTAGGGACCGTTCTAAGATCTCTGTCAAAAGTTGCCCGAACCCATCCTCTCAATCGGGGAGTTGTGTCCATGACAGCTGTTGTTGAGTACTGGCTTCATTCAGCTCAGCAGGGTCCTTGTCATTATTGATGAAGTCGTCTACATAAATTTTAGTACCATGAAAAATAATTCGAGGACCCACACTGTCGTCGTCATCGTCTACACCAGCCTCAAGATCGAGAAACCTACGAATTCCACAAGGGATCTGTTGGGCAAGCGAAGTGAGCACAATGTAAAACGAATGTCCTAGAAAGTCGTCATACTTGGCTCATAATGCTATCGCAGGTTTCTTTGTCTGTAGATAGGTAGTCAGTCTTCAGATCTATGAAATCATTCATTCATTATGAAATGAAGCAAGGTATCGATGCGGTGACTATGTCCACATGGACGCATGTTATCCATTGCGTATCCGGGCACGTCACCCATTGCGTATCTGGGCACATTATCTATCGCATATCCAGACGCGTCACCCATCATGTCGGGCGCGTTATCCATCGTGTATCCCTGCACACAACATGCCTTTGGCATTTTTATGCATTTTTATGCATGTTTTATCACGACTTATTCTTTTTCTCAGAGATCTTTCAATTATTCTAACTCTATCTACTGACTATGAAGTGTTTAGAATACTTACTGTGGACGATGGCAATGACAGTAAGTATTCTAAACATTTCATAGTTAGTAGAGTTATTAGTGTAATGAATATAAACATGGAATGAAATGAAATAAGCAAAAAAAAGATGAAACGGCTATACTACAATGTGTAGAACACACTTGTAGTATATAGCCTATCTGTGGAGAAGGGGTTTGTGTCATAGATGCATGCCATGCGTTCTGGGTGTGTGTGGCCTATGGTTTCATTATACTTCATATATGACTTGATCCATTCGATGTGCTAACCATTAATTTGACAGATGTGATATCACTGACATGCCAGCTCTATGGATGTGTATGATCAGATCTGCAAGTGTTTGGTAGAGTGTAAGGGTAACTATCTATATTTCATGATGTTCGACTCGGAACTGAATCATTCCATTCACCTCATGTTTCTAGCATGTTCGTCATGAACGAGTACTCCTTCAAACACCGGTTACAAATGAGCCGAACCGAGGTTAATGGCAATTCGTAGGGTAAGAGCATAGATTTTTCTTATCGCATGATTACTTTAACTTATCATTGATGGTAGATCAAGTTTCATGGTGGAATTCAGCTGGGCACAGCCTTGCAGTCATTAATCTTCTTAGCATCGTCCTTGCCTTTTTCCTGCAAGCGATCTTGGGGATTTTCAGCTGTACAGCCTCAAGCTAGATGGCTATCTGTAACGTGCAGCCTGAAGCACATATCTCAGCATATGAGAACCTAGTAGATGTGACGTTCAATTGCAGACACCGATTGAATTAACTATTATGATGTTTCATTCATATTAATTCCTCAAGTTGCTATTCGTACTAGATACACGCGCTAATGGTGTGTGAGGTGCTACCTCCAAACCATGGTTCTTTATAATATACTATGCTACAGTTCTATCACTGTAAATCACCCAGCTTCCAGAATGCCTTGAGGTAGAGGCAGATGACCGGCAACTGCAGCACAGCAGCCAGCACCTCATACTACAGCTGGACGTAGAGCCGTGCCAGTCAACCTTCATGATGATCCCAGTTCTGGAGAAGACTTCGACTTTACTGGCTTGGACGAACAGTCTGCTGATGAAGATGTACAGCATGCACAATGACCGATCTCTCCCGCTAGCATTGAGCCTGTAGCTGGCTCTGCTACCTCCACTAGACCTGTCACGAGAAAGCCTCAGAATCCTCACGGAGCCGAACGGCCCCGGATATTGATTTTTTCTTTGAATGCAGATCCAAGGTTCCTCCAGTAACCAGAACTCTATGCAAGACATGCAAGTACGTGGTCCTCCATAATTACATACCTAGTACTGACAAGGATTGTTGTTTAGGGCAAACAGGATAGACTTACGCCCTGGTGCAGGTAGCTTCTTGCCAACCACCTCAAATGGTCAAACACCTCACAAGCCACCACAAGGATATTTATCTCCAGAAATGTCAGGAAATGCAATGGAATGTCCCTGGACTCAAGAGCAAGATCAGAACAGCCCCCACAGCCCCTGGACATGAAATGCAACGTCCTCCATTTTCCCAGAAGGCATTCATACAGCACCTCCTCAACTTCATCGTTGCGGATGATCAGGTTGGTAAAGTACACTTTTAATGATTGCAATTAGTCTGACTCCTTCACAGTCTATATATGTCATTGAATGCCCTGAATTTCGACAGCTCCTCTTGCTTTTACGTGAGGAGCTCCAGGACAAAGACATTCCCCGGTGAACAAAGATGTGTGAATCTATTATCAAGGCATGGGATTCGTACTTCAAGGTCCTAAAACAGGAATTAGTGGTATGTTGTTTTAATTGACCACTATGCTTCCCTGTATTCACCAATCACTCTAGGATGCGCCAGGACGAATTTCCTTCACGGCGGATATTTGGTCAACCAAATCTCGGTACCCATACCTGGCCGTTACCGCACATTGGATACATAGAGACCAAGCTACTAATGGTCTCCAGCTGCACATGACACTAATCGCATTTCACCGTCTTCGAGGAAGTCACAACGGGGCCAGGTTGGCAAGGATTGCTCTCCATCTGTTGGATCGAGTTGGGATCACGGTCAAGGCATGTCTAAGTTTCATTTTCTTACCCTTTTCTACTTTATGCTTACTTCTGCACAGGGAGGCCATTGGACCCTCGATAACACCTCACTCAACGGTACTTTCCTCAAAGAATTCAAGATACTTTTAGGCCCTTGCAACGTTGATTTCAGTCACAAGCACAATCATATAAGATGCTTCCCACATGTTACCAACATATGTTCCAATCATGTCATCGAAGCCTTTACCAATGTCGCCCTGGTAGATGATACAGGGGGATTCACACTTCAGGCAACTACCCCTGACCCCCTACTTAGGGTAGATTGTCCCACCAAGAAAGACTATCCTA